>CM062811.1:949678866-949881833 GCA_031772625.1 Pinus tabuliformis | reverse complement strand
GGGGTGTTGGAAAATATGGTAGCCATGTCAATATTTTCATCTTGAAAAATAAATGGAGATTTGAATTTTTAAATTTGCCTTCAAATGTATTAGGTCTGTTAGGCTCTAAAAGGCAACCATTCAACCCCCTCTTGTAGGCTCAATATCAACTCACCCTCTTAAAGGCAACCATTTCCTCGTTTCCAAAATTTGGGAGGTCGCGTTTCGTATCGCTTCCCGTTTCGGAAACTCGTACCTGTTTCCTCCCGTTTCGTGCAACCTAGTCAGGGACCCTATGGTGGGATCGACATCCTTGTCTTCTGATGCATCAATCTTCTTCCAGTTGGTGATCATTGGCGTAGCCATAGGTCTACAATCCTCCATTCGAATCTTTTCAAGATTTTTGTAGCATACCTTCCTTGCCCAAGGAAGATTTCTCCCTTCTGCTGCCAACTTCCAACCCTAGGAATTAGTGCATTCGTCCCAAATCCTTCATATCGAATTATGTGGCTAGATTCTTTTTGCAGTCCCTAATGAGTCTGCATGGTCCTGTCAGAAAGAGATCATCCACTTACAATGCTAAGATTAGTGGCTCGTTCACTACAACCAGATAATAGAGATTCAGATCCGCGTCACTCTTGACAAACCCCATCTTCTACAAGTAGCCATCTATTCGACCATACCATGCTCTTGGTGCTTGTTTCAGCCCATAGAAGGCTTTCTTCAATCTGCATACATGAGACTTCTTCTCATGAGTTTCAAAGCCCTCTGGTTGTTCAATGTATACGTTCTCTTCTTTACCCCATTCAGAAATGCCGTTTTGACATCCATTTGATGGATCGCCCATCCCATCTGGGCTACAAGAGATATCATGGTTCTAATAGATGTATACCTCGCTACTTGGGCGAAGGTCTCCTCATAGTCAATCCCTTCTTTTTGAGCATACCCCTTAGCCACAAACCTGGCCTTGTATTTCTCAACACTGTCATCTTCAGCGTATTTGATCTTGTAGATCCATCTTGAACCTACCACTAATCTGTCTTGAGGTCTTGGCACCACCTCCCAGACATCGTTTACCATTATGGAGTTGTATTCTTATAACATCACATTTAGCCAAACCTGATGTTGGGCTTCCTCCTTGAAACTAGTAGGCTCTCCATCCTGAGCTACTAATGCCTGATATCTATCTGGTTGTTTTCGCTCCCTCTTATTGTTTCTTGGCGCATCGATGAAGTCCTTTGCATCTCGCAGAATTTGACAAAGTTCCCTGCTAGTTCTTTCTCTGCCAGTAGGTGCTTCTGTTCGCTCCTCCTCCTCATCTTGAGAATCTTTCTGTCCTAAGGAAGAATTCTTTACTTCTGTTGGTTGAAGAGGCTTAACCAATGGCTCCTCATTCGACTGCTCCTCGGAAGGCATTTCGCAAGATCTTTTGAAAGCCCTATCCTCCATGAGCTTTGAATCTCGTCGTACTACCACCTTCCTGCTCCCTGGAAGATAAATTCTGTATGCCTTAGCTTTCTCACTATATCCTACCAGATATCCCTTTTCCGCAGTCTGATCCAGCTTCTTCCTCTTTTTTTTGGGTATGCGGCAATATGCTAAACTCTCAAATATCCTGAAATGACTGACTTCAGGTGTCTTCCCTGTGAAGACTTTCTCTAGAGTAATCTTGCCCACTGCCCGATGAGGAGTCCTGTTCTGAACATAGACTGTTGTGTTGCATGCTTCTTCCCATAGGAATTTTGGCATATCCTGATCATACATCATGGCCTTAGCTGCTTCTACAATAGTCCTATTCTTTCTTTCTGCTACCCATTCTACTCCGGATTATATGGAGCTGTCCACTCTCTTCTGATGCCCTCCTTAGCACAAAAATCAGTGAAGTCCTTATCGACATACTCTCCACCATTATTTGAGCGCAAAACTTTTATTTTCTTCCCAGTCAGATTCTCCACCAAAGCCTTAAACTCCTTGAATCGACAGAAAACCTCATCCTTGGTTTTCAGAAAATAAATCCAAGTTTTCCTTGAGTGGTCATCAATGAAGGTAAGGAAATACTTGACACCACTGAGAGCTTTGACAGACATAGGTCCGCAGATATCTGAGTGTATCAATCCTAGTACACTCTTGGCCCTGTGTTTGCTCCTAGGAAATGCTGCCTTGGCATACTTTCCTAGAGCACATCCCCTACATACATCATCTCGTTCCGTACTCAGATCCGGAACTCCTGTTACAGTGCTCCTGAGAATTCTCAGAGCTCCATGGTGCGAGTGACCCATTCTTCTGTGCGCCATAGTTCTTTCAAGTCCTTGTCAACATGACTGTCTATTAGTGCCATTGGTGATTCTAGTTGCAATCTATACAACTCATTACTTTTGATCCTGATATGCACTTTCTTTTTCTAGCTCGGGTGTTTGGCATATACCTTCTCCTCGACAAAGTAGACGTCATAGCCCTTGCCCTATAGTTGCGACACGGAAGGTAAGTTCATCCCCAATCCTAATACATGCAACACATTTGTAGCATGGAACAGTTCTCCCGATTCTGTTTGAAAAACTATGGTACCCTTCCCTATTGGAGTACACTTTGCCTTGTTCCCCATGGTGATTTGAAAGTTCAACTTCTCTTCTCGATATTCTGAGAAATACTCCCTGATTCCCGTCATATGCCATGAAGCTCCACTGTCTATATACCATACTTCTGATGATGCAGCACTAGTCATACACACCACTTCTTCCAGCGTGGAAGCCAACATAGAGAAATCGAAATCTCTTTCTCTTGTGCAATCTTCTGAAAATATTTGTGAGTCCCCTGATGTGGTTGCCTCTGCATCATGGTCTCGACCCATAACTGATTTTCCCTTTCTGTCTCTGATTACTCCCTCTGATACCATGTGAAAATTCTATCACTGCAGCAATTGATTTATTTTTCCTACTTATTCCACAATAAGTTATTTATGAAATTACTTCAATAAACATTAAAATAAACACTGTTGTAGATATCACACTGTAATACAGAAACAAACAAATGCACACGCATTAACACATTGACACGGATATTTTGGACAACAGTCCCTGGAAAAACCCAATGTGGGAAAACTGGTGCAGCAAGGGAGGATTTTATTATTCAGCAATTCTTCAGTACAATAGGGTGCCAAACTAGCTTACCCATAGAGAGAAATAATTCTCCAGCACTTCTCCCAATCCCAGTGTCAGCTCCGCTGACCTCTGCGAGGCTCTCAAACCCTCTGCGCCAGCCCTTGCTTGACTGTATCAGCCCTAGGCCTCTTTGCGTCACCCACGCAGGCCTAGCTAGTGACTACGCAGTCTTCTGCTACCTCTGCGTCTGCCTGAAAAGCCCTGCGTCTGCCTCTCCTGCCTCAGCACTGATCTCTAGTGGCTGATCCCGCCTCTCTGCTCCGTACTTGCTGCCTCCTGACTGCTCACCAGACCACTGTTCAATTTCTCAACGAACCCTGCTCCAGAAATTGAACTGACTGGTCTCCCTTAATGTGTTCTCCAAGCCTCCTCTTATATTTTTTTCGTTGACAAATCAATGACCGAGATTAAGTCCCTAATCAACAATTAAGATTAGATTTGGCTTGATCCATGACTTTTGGACCATTCTAACACAATTTTATATTAATTCACATTAATATTTGATTTTCCCTAAGTTTAGATTCAGGGACTCCATTAAAAATATTAATTATCTTAATATCTCCCAAACTGTTTAGAATCTGCCCAAACCCTTTCTGGGTATTGGAGATCTCGTGTGCCTTAGCCTCTCCACCAATTTTCGTGGCTAGAGCACATCTGATGCTACCTCAAATCAACACATCCATCTCAAATCATCTCCCCAACCAATAGGTCTCACAACACACAACCTAAGGGAGGAATCAAGAATACATCTCCCAGACCAGAAGGTCTCACGACACACTGCCTATAGGAGGAATCAACAATACATCTCTCAGACCACAAGGCCTCACAACACACAAACAATAGGAGGAATCAACAATACATCTCGGGACCATAGGGTCTCACAGAACATAGCCTACATGAGATGGTCCATAATATGATGCTATGTAACGCTCCCTCTTTAAGGGAATTCTCAGTTATTCTAGTTTCTTCACATCAACAACCAATTTAACATAAAAAATGTAGCCATGGTGGATCTTAGTACTTTAACAAACATTTAGGCATTTAATCGTTCATTTAGCTTCAACCGGAGTGTCATGTCCCCATTTTTATCCTTCTTCATAGTGCAACCAAGGTGGATTTCCAGGGCAGGAGATGGCCAGGTCAGTGGAGCAGGTTTATGGCATCAAGGGTTCCGATGGAGTTTTGCGGAGTTTTTATGGGATTTGATGGCATTCACTTGGCATATTCCACCATCCGCACAATTTTCCTTTCGTTCCATCGCATTCCGACAACTTTCAGAAATCAACATTATTATTGGGCATAACTTAATTAATTATGCTCGAGGTGGCATTTCGAGGAGATTAATTGGTGGAACACCTCAGTGTAATAGCTCATTGGAACCAGAACGGGAAGATCTACAGGATGGGATGGTTAGATATGAGTTTCAGTGGCCTGAGGAGACATGGTGGCCAATTTACCCTTTTCTTGCATTAAAAGAATATTTTAATTGAAATAAAATAGGGAAAAGTGCTCCATGATTAAAATAATAATAAAATAGAAGGTTCTAGAGGAGTCCATCAAATCTATAAAAGAGGAGGAGGAGACCATTGGAGGACATCTTGGATTTGATATTGTTTCTTGTATGAGAGGTTGAGAACCTAGTTCTCTACTCCATTGGTAGCCCTAGGACGGAAACCCTTGGGTGATTCAGTGAGATTGGGCGAGCACCCATCTCCCCTTGGTGGATTCATTTAGAATCCACAGGTGTAGTGATTGATTTTCTGTTTTAGTTTGGAGGCCGACATTAGCATTATTACATATCTTGGAGGGCCATGCCTAGCTATTGTATTGGCATCTATTTCTATATAATAAAGTTGGATTTTGTTGTTGCATTTCTCATGGTTCCGCATGTTGTGATCTTTTAATGAGATGTTATGTGCAATTTATTGGGTTTATGTAGCGAATAAAATATATATAAATAATGTAAAATAATGTAAACAATAATAATCGTAAATAATGATTAGTTAACTAGTAATTAGGTTGAAGAGGCATGTCTAAATGAGACATGACTCTTCATGAAGAGCTGCTTGCCTGATATATAAGCAAGCCTCTCGTTCTCATTTGTAAATTCATTATCACTCATTCTTATTCATTTTATTTAATATAATATTTATATCCTAAATGGATATCTTGACATTCCAAGTCTTTTGGAGTAATTAATCTGTAGAAGGAACTTTGTTCGCTTCATTTGGTATCAGAGCAGTTCGGTCCTCTAGGTTGCTTAACCGGTGCACAGAGCTCGTTCTCTGATCCAGGTCCTTGGCTATCGAAATTCGTCAACCGTGTTGCCATACAATTGAAGCATTTTGCTTAGAATTTGGGAGTTTCTCCTTTTCTCCGTTTTTCTAGGCCTTTGGCCATTAAAATTAAAATTAAAAGAAAATTTGCTAGTTGGAGGGTCTCCAATTCGCTAGTTGACCTTTGGCCATAAAAAAAAATTAACCAAAAAAAAAATATAAGTAAATAAATTAAAAAAAGAAGAAGAAGAAAAAGTAAAAAAAATAAATAAAAGAACATAAAAAAATCAAATTATATAAAAAAAAGATTTAAAATCACCTGGTAGAAGCCCGTGGTTTTAGAAACAACCCATGGTAATTGCCCATGGTATTTTAAAAGTAAAAGAAAAAACAAAAGGGATACAAATCTCATACCAAGTGATATTTAAAACTTTTTACGTGGAGAAGCCCATGGTTTTAGAAACAACCCATGGTAATTGCCCATGGTATTTTAAAAGTAAAAGAAAAAAACAAAAGGGATACAAAATCTCTTTACGTGAAAGGTAAGTTTTACTTTTTACTTAAAAGTTTGGTGAACACCGTGACTTTGTCATATGAAAAGACGCGACCTTTATATTTATTAAGTGTGGTGACATCATAAAAATTTATAATATTTAAAAAAAATAAAAATTAATATACAAAGTCCAAATTCAAAAGTCGGGAAGTGCCACATTCAAGTCAAAAGAGGTAAGACATATAGTATATATATTAATTTAATATAAATTTTATATATACTTAAAAGGATTATTAAATCAATCGAAAAAAAGGGGAAGATAAAAAAAGTGAAAAAATGGAATTTCTAAGTAATGAACAAAAACAATTCCAAAGAGAGGTAAAACAAGAAATCACAATACTTAAGCGACAACACGTTGAATTTGTGGATATGCATCACAAAGAAATAATGGAAAAGGACAAAGAAAATTCTCGTCCACGTCGAAAGATTACTTGCGCAAGTGAAGAAGACTAAGGTCACAAAGAAAGAACTCAAGAAGCACTTATTAGAACAAGAAGAGGAAACTTTGCGTTTAAAGAACCTTAATAAAAATTTATTAGAATAAATCAAAGATCTAAAAGATGAAAATCTTAAAATTCAAAACACTAAAAATAAGGTTGATAAATCAGAAATCAAAGAACTTTTACGACTGAAAAACCATAATCAAAGTCTACTCACTCAAATTAAGAAGCTTAAGGATGATAAGAAAGCATTAAAAGATAAGTTGGAACAATTCAATCAAGAAGAAGCATCGAAATCTCCAGTCGTAGCAGTACAAGTTGAAAATAAGGGAACGAATACCGATCCAGTGAATATGACAACTCAAGGAGACAAGTCAGTTGAAGAAATGACACACTTAGATGTTGCAGTTCAGACAATGGACATCCCAAGTGAATGTTCCATAACCAATTCAACAACATCTTTGCTAGAAGAAAATCTAAAAACTCCATATCGACATCCGAATCACGAGAGTAGACCAATCAACCATGCTACATATCGGTACCATTCAGACCAGAAACAACAAATTGATGTTCCAGATAATAGTGATGTAACCTCAATCCAGTCTTATGCTAACAAGTCGTTACAAAATTCCAGTGATCAGAATATTATACAAAAGATTAATCTAGGATGGTCTGATCCCTTCTTAGTGCGACAATTTTGTTTGTCACTAAGAAGATCATATCAACTTGTATCGACAAGGATGACTATTCCGAGACAGAAAGACTTTCGAAACCGAAAAAGAGATCAAGCCTTTTTCATCGACAAGCTTTGAGGACAAAGCTTTTTGAGGAAGGAGGCAATGTAACGAATAAAATATATATAAATAATGTAAAATAATGTAAACAATAATAATCGTAAATAATGATTAGTTAACTAGTAATTAGGTTGAAGAGGCATGTCTAAATGAGACATGACTCTTCATGAAGAGACACTTGCCTGATATATAAGCAAGCCTTTCGTTCTCATTTGTAAATTCATTATATTCATTTTATTTGATATAATATTTATATCCTAAATGGATATCTTGACATTCCAAGTCTTTTGGAGTAATTAATCTGTAGATGGAACTTTGTTCGCTTTAGTTTACTGTTTGGGTTTTACATGGCAATCTTCTGTTTGTGAATGGAATTTTTATCTGGAGTATTTTTGAGTTAAACATTCAAGCTTGTTCCAATTTTATTTCATTTGGGACACTACAATGGTATCAGAGCCTTGATTTTGGCTCAGCCGTGGGTTATCTTGAAAGGCGAAATTCGAGGGTTGTTATTTCTTTTATTGTAGAGGATTGGTCTCCAAGGAACCGAATAGATCTTGCCGAATTGCTACAATATTGGAGGGTTGAGGGTTGAGTTCAAGTCGTAAGGCCCTGCCATCATTGGAGCATTGCATTATTGCATTGCTAATTGAATGATCAACTCGAGGGTTGAATATTTGCGTGAATCCAAAATTATTCAAGTAGTCGCCATCAGTTCAAGAGAAAATTAAACTAGATACCCTCAGAAGGCTGAATTGATAAAATCTGGTGGAAACTGGACTGCAATTCGTGGAAAGTTAAAAATTGGAGATTACGGTCTGCACAGATTTCAGTAGAAGCGGATGTCAAAGAGGGCGAATTCAGATTGGACTGTTGAGTTGTCCGATTCATCTATTAAAGAGGCTGCAACACTGTTACAAGCTGATTAATAGCTGAGGGGACCACTAGGTTGTTGATTTGGGGTAGCATCGAGAATGTGCTCCAGCCACAAAATTTGGTGGGGAGGTTGGGGCACATGTGATCTCCAATACACAGAAAGGGTTTGGGCAGATTCTAAACAGATCAGAAGATATTAAAATAGTTAATATTTTAATGGAGTCCCTAAGTCTAAACTTAGGGAAAATAAAATATTAATGTGTATTAATATGAATCTGTGTTAGAGTGGTCCAAAAGACATGGATCAAGCTAGATCTAATCTTAGCTGTTGATTAGGGACTTAATCTCGGTCGTTGAGATGTCAACAGGAAAAGTATAAGAGGAGGCTTGAGGGTCACTTGGAGAACTTACCAGATGATCAGTCATTCTATTCTCTAGAGCAAGGTTTGCTAAGAGAGATAGAATCAGTGATCGGGAGAGCAGTTGAGGGGCATTGAGTACAGAGGAACAGAGGAGGCAGAGATTGTGCCGGGAGAGCAGCGCAACAGCTAAAGAGGTTGACGTAGAGCCAGCAAGGGCTTAGGCAGGGCCATGCCGAGGCAGCCAAGTGCTGTGCAGAGCACCAGAGAGGCCAGCATAGCTGACGCAGAGGCTCCCGAGCTGACGCAGGGCCTCCTGGGGCTGACGCAGGCCAAGAAAGGTTGACGCAGGGTCAGCGTGAGACAGAGAGGGGTTGATGCAATCAAGATTGGGTAGACGCTGGGGTTGTAGGAATAGTTTTGTGCTGAGGAGCTGCCGAAAGGGTTTTCCGGGGTTTCAACCAAGAAATTTTTCTCAAACTGTGAAGTATAGCTGCTAAGGAAATTCTCTGTTGGGTAGGCCAATTACGACACCCAGATTGTACTCTAATATTGCTTAATAAGAAAACCCTCAGATAGCTACACCGGTTTTCCCACATTGAGTTTTTCTAAGGACATTGGTCCAAAAATAATGGTGTCATGTGCTGTGTTTGTTCTTGTTTCTTTTAGTTGTTGATCTGTAATATGTTGAGCATACATTGGTGTTTATTTTCAGTATTTACTTTGTAAATAACTTGTTAAAGAAAAATAACAAGTAGTTAGGAATAATCAGAAAAAGTGCATTAAGGGTTTCTAAATTAGGTAAACTTAGAAACTTCAACATGGTATCAGAGGGTGATTGCAAATCACAGGAGGACTAAAAGACATCAGTTGAGCAGAGCAATAATAGCAGAAAACAATTGTCCCGAGGTGACAAGTTGTTTCTAGCAGCGCAGAAGCCAACGAAGTGTGACGCAGAGCTAGCCAGAGCCACGCAGAAGAAGTCAGGAACTGCGTAGAGCCTCTAAGAGGCCAGCGTTGCTGACGCAGAGGGATAGAGGGCTGATGTAGGGCATTCCAGCGCTGACACAGACCCATCCAGGGTGACGCAGATCCAACGTCAGGTAGAGAGGGGCTAACGCAGTTCACAGAGAGGCAGTTGCTGGGGTGTCGAAGGCTGCATGAATATTGCAGAGTGGAGATGGTGAGGTACTGTAGTCAGAACAGTACCTGACAGAGCAAGACCAGAGGAGTTGTTATCGAGGGTTTCTAGCCGAGGAACCCGGATCAGCAGTGCAGTAAGACAATTAGAGTAGGGGCATCTCGACAAGCGGCAGAAGGATTTCCAGGAGGGAAATCAGGACTCAGATGGAGTCCAGACGGGAAGTAGAGACTCAGAAGAGTCGAACAGAGATCTTCTAGGAGGGAAGTAGAGGAGAGTCATGGCACTACACGGGGTACAAGACCAAGATAGACTGGATGGAGCATCGAACTTCACAGTCTGGAAGGAAAAAATCTTATCAGTGCTTGACAAGAATCATGTCAAGAACTTCGCTTTGAAGGTTATAGTTATCCCAGTCGACCCCAATGATAACGACAAGTACAAGGAGGTGATGGCGAGGACCAAGTGCATTATCCTTGATGGGGTCAAGGATCATGTGGTACCACATATAGCCGAGAAGGAAACGACAGTTGAGATGTGGGAGGCGCCCAAGAACCTGTACCAACATACTTGTGTGCAGAGAAGAACGCTACTCGAGAACTAGATGAGGTTGTATTAGATGAAGAAGGGTCAATCAATTGACACCTTCCTCGGAGGACTGAATGAGATCCGAGACCACTTTACTGCTATAGGAGTGACTCCGGATCAAGAGTTTATGGTGAGGACAACCCTGAACGCTATCTCAGAAGAGTGGGAAGTGTTTGTCCAGGGCATCTTGGACAGAGGGACTCTCCTACCTTGGGACGAGATGTGGGCAGCTCTCTGCCAGGAAGAGATCAAATGGTAGTCGAAGACAGGTAGCAAGAGCAAAGGGATCAAGGTCAAGCAGGAGGAGGAGGATGTGGGCCTAGCATCTAAGGGAAAGCAGGAGAAGCAGAAGAAGAAAGATCTCTCCAAGATCAAGTGCTTCCACTGTGGAGAGATGGGTCATTATGCAACCCAGTGCCCAAGGAAGAAGAGTAAGGGAGAGACTTCCGAAACTAAGGCAACGATAGCACAGGAAAAGAAGGAAGTTTTGACAGATGATGATTGTACCATGAGTGCACACACGCCACTTGAGCGGAATTAGGGAGACATCGAGCTGTAGTCAGATGGACTAGAGACAATAAGGGGCAGGATCCTCGAGGTACCTAGCCTCTTGGATTAGACCTTGCTACGGGAGCCCCGACGAGGAGTAGTAGGACTGGCTGAGTGGGTAGAGACGGATGTGGATGGAGCGACAGAGAGAGCTACAGTGCAGGAGTCCTAAGACAATGCAGAGCTAGCAAGCTGCAGCAGTGCGAGAGGCACAGGAGTGTTGCACCAGTGCAGGAAGGCACAGAGAGGTGTGCAATGGTGTGAGATGCACGGAGTTGTTGCAGCAGCGCAGAGGTCAGAGAGAGGGAGCACTTGTCAACGACAGAGGGAGCTTTAGCATTAGTGGGTGTCTCTAGCCCAATAGGGAGGTTAGTTGGAGGATCAATTACTACTTCTCAGTAACTGAGTTGCAGTGCAGCAGTGGGCAGCACGATGCAACATGATGAGAGGAGGTGCAGTGCGGATGCAGTGCTGGGAGAAAGGACCAGCAACAACACGGATGTAGAGGGAGTTGTCGTATAGATGCAGCAGTGGCAGTGGCAGAACCATGGGTAGCAGTACAGGATGCAGCAATGCAGAGGATGTTGGGTAGGAAGGCTTAGCATCAACACAGGTACCGATGCTGGATGATCAGAGTAATACTCAGTGAGGAGTATTGCTAGAGCACAATCCTCGCTAAGAGGGAGTGTTGATTTGGGGTAGCATCGGATGTGCTCTAGCCACGAAATTTGGTGGAGAGGTTGGGGCACATGAGATCTCCAATACCCAAAAAGGGTTTGGGCAGATTCTAAACAGATCAAGAGATATTAAAATAATTAATATTTTTAATAGAGTCCCCAAGTCTAAACTTAGGGAAAATAAAATATTAATGTGTATTAATATGAATCTGTGTTAGAGTGGTCCAAAAGACATGGATCAAGCCAGATATAATCTTAGCCGTTGATTAGGGACTTAATCTTGGTCGTTGAGATGTCAACAAGAAAAGTATAAGAGGAGGCTTGAGGGTCACTTGGAGAACACACCAAATGATCAGTCATTCTATTCTCTAGAGCGGGGTTTGCTAAGAGAGATAGAATCAGTGATTAGGAGAGCAGTTGAGGGGCATTGAGTACAGAGGAACAGAGAAGGCAAAGATTGTGCCTGGAGAGCAACGCAACAGCCAAGGAGGGTGACGTAGAGCCAGCAAGGGCTCAGGCAGGGCCATTCAGAGGTAGCCAATTGTTGCGCATAGCACCAGAGGGGCCAGCGTAGCTGTCGTAGAGGCTCCCAAAGCTGACGCAGGGCCTCCTGGGGCTGACGCAGGGCCTCCTGGGGCTGATGCAGGGCCAGCGTGAGACAGAGAGGGGCTGACGCAGTCCAATTGGGCAGACGTTGGGGTTGCAAGAACGATTTTGTGCTGAGGAGCTACCGGAAGGGTTTTCTAGGGTTTTAGCCACGAAATTTCTCTCAAACTGTGAGGTATAGCTGCTAAGGAAATTCTCTGTTGGGTAGGCTAGTTACGACACCCAGATTGTACTCTGATATTGCTTAATAAGAAAACCCTCAGATAGTTGCACCGGTTTTCCCGCATCGGGTTTTTCCGAGGACATTGGTCCAAAAATAATGGTGTCATGTGGTGTGTTTGTTCTTGTTTCTTTTAGTTACTGATCTGTGATATGTTGAGCATGCACTGGTGTTTATTTTCAGTATTTACTTTGCAAATAACTTGTTAATGAAAAATAACAAGTAGGTAGGAATAATTTATAAAAAGTGCATGAAGGGTTTCTAAATTAAGTAAACTTAGAAACTTCAACATAGGTGGTCGAATTCATTCACAGGCGCACAACAGTCAAGTTTCAGGGGCTGACTTTCAATTTTATTGTTGAGAAGTCATTTACTATTGAAGGGTCGACTCTTACAAAAGTTGTGGAGCCAAATTGACAAATCTTCTATGACAACCAGAGTGGGAGTCGATAGTTGAGGAATCTTGTATCGCTCCAAGCATATAGACATCAGGTACCACTTTATCAGGGATATGGTACAACAAGGAGCAAGAAGGCTCCATCACATTGAGACTGATGTGTAGGTCGCCGATATTCTGACAAAGCCCCTGGGAAAGGTCAAACTCGTGACTTTCCGAAAATCACTTGGAGTCATGGAGAGACCCTCTGGGTCCTGTATGATATGGATATTGAGCTCTGGGAGCTTTGGGGGGTTTGGAATACTTCTCGGTGTTGGAATTCCTAAGTTTCACCCATTAGAAATTCTTCCTGTACTATCTGATATATTTCTTCCTACTTGTTCTGTTAATTAACAAGTTATTTACCATGTAAATACTGAAAATAAAAACAAGTACAGTCTCAACACATACAGATCATTAACTGAAGGAAACAAGCACACAAGTGACATTGTTATTTTTGGATTAATGTCCCTAGAAAAACCCATTGCGGGAAAATCGATGCAACTATCAGAGGGTTTTATTATTAAGCAGTTTTCAGAATACAACCTGGGTGCCAGAAATGGCTCACCCAATAGAGAATGCCCTCGATAGTAGTACCTCTCAGTGAGAGACATATTTTGTCTAAATCACCAGATGAACGATCCCACAACAACACTGCAGCACTTCTGTTGCTTTGTGTCACCCTGATAGGGACTACGTCACCCAATCCAGCTCTCCAGCTACAATCTCTCCATGAAATCTCCTAGTGTCAGCCTCTAGGGTCTGCGTCAGCCTCTCTGGCCTAGTGTCTGCGTATCTGGCCCATCATCAGCCTCTCGGGCCTCTACGTCAGCCTTTGGAGCCTCTATGTTTCCCACGTTGGCCCTCCTCAGGCTCTGCACAGCTCCTGGATGCCTATGCGTGGCCTCTAGCTGGCTTTGTGTGAACCCTCTCTCGACTTCTGCGCTGATGCTCCCGGTACGATCTCTGCCTCTCTGCTACTGTATTCACTGCCCCTCAGCTGCAACTCTGATCACTCCTTTGATTTCCTCAGCAAGCCTTGCCCCAGAAAATTGAATTCTTGATCAACTCAGTGTGTCCTCCAATTGACCCTCAAGCCTCTTCTTATACTTTTCTCGTTGACAATTTAACGGCCGACATTAAGTCCCTAATCAACGGCTAAGATTAGATCTGGTTTGATCCATGATTTTTGGACCATTCTAATTCAGTTTTATATTAATTCACATTAATATTTTATTTTTCCTAAGTTTAGACTTAGGAACTCCATTAGAAATATTAATTATTTTAATATCTCCCAAACTAGTTAGATTTTTCCCAAACCATTTCTGGGTCTTGGAAATCTCATGTGCTTTAGCCTCTTCGCTAATTTTCGTCGCTAGAGCACATCCGATGCTACCTATTGACCACACCATGTCAGCTACCTCATAGCCGTACATTTTTTCGCGCATGGATTTCTATCATGTCTGAGCATTCAAATGATCCACAAATTCATCATTATCACCTAATATGTACACTGGAGTTTTGTAAACCCATTCTACATTTTGTAATGTAAATGATCCTAGTAAGACAACCTAGGTAAATGTATTTTTCTAATGATGATTTATATCCTAGGAGGTCTTTAGTCTCATCGATTCATGTGTGTTTCTAAATACGGATGATCGACAGAGTTTTTCCCTCCAGCCTCACCCCAAAGCTAGGGTGGATTTTGTCGTCAAGATTTTAAATCAGTCCTAGTGTTGTTTATCGAGTCTTTGTAAAAGTGATTTGAGAATAATTCTAACTATTTGGTTATATTATTTTATTACAAGTCACTTAGTCTACTAAATCATATTTTGTGTCGCAGAAATGGGTAATTATTGAGCGTTTATAATAAACGAGTGTTCCCTCTTCATGGGTTAGAATTGTAATATTTCATGTAAAAAAATATTTAGTTCATGGTCACTCATAGTTAGACACCATGGTTAAATATTAGAGGGTTGAAAAAATTAATAATCCCCTCATGAGTCAATTAATTAAAAGTTAAGGCTAAAATAAATTAAAATGTTAAAGTTATAAAATTAATTAATTTAGGTCCTATGAAAAATTAAATTCTTCAACATTTAAAATTCGTGAGTTTTAAAGTTCTTAATTTTTGGAGGCCCCCGACCAAGAGAATATTGGAAATTTCAAGATATTTTGAACCCTTGGGCCATAGTAGTTCAATCAAAGTCAATTTTTTGCAGCGATTAACTCAAAATAACCATTTTTTAATTAATTAAAAGGAAATTCGAATTTTCTCCAAAACTTTATTTCAACGGTGATGATTAAAAGATCATTTGATCTTCATCAATGGTTGAGATTGCTTTGACAGGGATCAAGCCAACTAGCCGGTGGAGAATTTTCCTATAAATGAAAGGCTTCTCTCCATTATTTCATTTGATTTCTGAATCGTGTACTTTCTATAAGAAAGCTCTTGTAACTTTTTCTGGTTAATAAAACGCAAAGACTTAGCAGTTTCAGATCGTGGTGTTCCTCTTTCAGATTTATGTGATAATATTGTTCTTAATACTTGTTGCTTTTATTTGCATTTGCTGATTAATAGCCTTTGAGGATTGATCTTTGTACATGTATCTTGGACAGATTTCTGGGTTTTTTAGAATATCATTTTAATTTGATAGAAGTAGTAGGTATCTTTATTTCTTGATAATTTTTTAGATCTTTATTAATCTAACAAGTAGATTTAAGCGTGCAGAAGTTATCATTCATAATTTGGGCGTTTGGGGAAGTCCTCAGCGGGACCAACTGACTCTCAGTTTACAAAATCTAAAAGAGAGCACTATCTTTTTATTTGAGAAGTCATTTTATAGAATATTTTACTTGCAGGGTTTTTCTTGGGCTTGTGCCCCTTTAGAATTTCAAATTTATTTCTAAATATTGTGCGAAAATTTGTTTAAATCTGGGTAATAGAGGACTTTGATCTGCAGATTTGTTAGATCTGTAGAATATTATTGTAGATTTGTAAATAACAAATTTATAATTCATTGGTGTTTTGGGTATTTCAGATTTTTGTATATACATGCTTTGGGGTTTTATGTCTTTTATTTGTGCAGGAAAAAAACTGAAAATTGTGGAACTGATTTCGGATCAGTAAGAGTGTATGATACACTCTTTTTATTTGGAACTGATTTCAGGTCAGTAAGAGTGGTATGAGACACTCTCTTTATATGGGACTGACTTCAGGTCAGTAGAGGATGGTATGATACATTCTCGATCACTTCTTCTTCTTCATAGTTTAGCGAAGCAGAGAAGTGCAAGGCATTGATGGCAGAGATAGTATGGACTGGCAGATGGATTAGTAGATGGAGTTCTCTCTAGTTGAGAGGGAGTGTTAAAATTGGCAACTAGGGCCAAACTCCATGTGGGTCTACTTATTTATGGCAGCTAATATTTTTCTTGGATTCCTCTCATTGAAAGGTGTAGGATTGATCTAAAGATCATCCGATTCTGACATGTATTTATGAAGATATGAATTTATTTGTGTTATGGGTCAATTCGTCAAGGTCGGCCAGCAACCAAATTACCCCCACTTGTCCTCAACGTTTCACCATAAATAGGAGAGGTCTTCAAGTCATTTTACAATCATCTCTTGTGATCTCACTCTCCACTTGTTTGGGTTTTTGGTGGAAGGAGAGGTCTAAAGGAGATGCCTTCTACGCAGCCCTAAAGGAGGAGTCTTGGACGTGCCCTAGCCGCAGTCAAGAAGGGCAGTGAAGTGTAAGCCCTCAATGCAGCCAAGAAAAGGCTCTCTAGTCTAAGGGAGCTTCAACGCAAATCTAAGGAGTCCTAGAGGGAGCCCTAGCCGCAGTAAAAGAGGCCTTCACACAGCTGAAGGTAAAATCCCTCATACACTGTCCCTAATGCCCTAGCCGCAGGTCATGAAGGGACCCTAATTTGCTGTCTCAAGAGACCCTCAAACGTAGCAAGAAGAGAGCCTTGATCTAGTGTCTATGCAGCTCCTAATCCGCAATCTTCAAAGGTCCTTATACGTTGTCATAATGGAGACTCTAGGAGAAGGATTCTATACGCTAGAAGAACAGTGAGGAGATCTGGCCGCAGGAAAAAGGGAGATGTATTACGTTGTCATAAGGAAGCCCTCAAACAGTTAGGAAGTAACCTAAACATAGGGCGAAAGGGAGATGCCCTAATTGTTGTTCTCAACAAGATCAAGGCACAATCATAAGCCCTAAATGTTGTCAAGAAGAGGTGACCTTAATTTTCAGTGAAGGGTGATTCAAAGAAGTCCTCATTCACTGTAATAAGGTGTCTTAAATACGTTGTCTTAAAGGCCTCAATCCGCAGTTGAGGATGACTGTTCTAGGAATCCCTTACACGTTATTTCACAACTAGAGGACGATCTGCAGCTTCGAGAGGATGGTCATAGGTAGTGCTAATAGTTGGTTGTTGTCCAGAAAGAGCCTTACACAGTGACCTAGTCGTTGTCGCTGTAGGTGACAGCATGGCCATGTTTTGGTATGATATGCTTGATATAAGTATCCAATGAGGAGGAGCTATGGGGCTGTTGCTTGAAGGCTGAATGGATCACTGTATGAAGGGACAAGGTTACAATCAACTGTTGGGCTAGGCCGCAGGCCATAGCCAGCAGTTGGAGGCCTCTGTATGTGCTGCATTCAGACCCTAAAAGACAGGGTATCGTTGAAGCAAATATGTGCATGCATGCTGCAGCCAATAGGTGGACTGTGGGGTTTTTTTTAGAGTGTTATAGCTCATAGTATATGTGCTCTATCTAGTGTTCAAGTCTACCATGAAATACATCAGTCCTTGTTGCATATGAAACGTGCCAGATGGGCAGCGTTGACATGATCAGGGAAGCAACAAAGGAGGACGCGCTTTATAGAAGGAAAGCTTCAGTATTCTAGGGTATTTGGTTGAGCTGCCTTAGGCTTATCATTCGTTGCATCGTGTCATCTTCATGGTGAAGATCTCTGATGTCTAATCTCTCATTTTGGCAAGTCAAATAGTTGACTTCAAATGTATTTGTACTATCTCTCTCTCTGTTGAACTATTGAAGAATATAAGAAGAATTGATCAAGGATTTCCCCACATTGGGGTTTGTCCCTAGTTGGCGCCACATATTGTGTCCTCTTATCTTGGCTTGTCTTCTAATCTTTATGTTTATGTTCTATCTGCAAGTTACTATCATGTTGATGTGATTGCTAATGAAAATTATCATTGGGCTAAAATGAAAAAATGAAGTATATTGTTCTCAACATAGAACATACCTAAAATTTAACAAGAATCCAGCAAACCATAAATGAATACAGGTAATAAATGGCTTCTCACCGAAGAAAGCATCAACAACCAAGGTAGAATCCAACAGATCATAATCGAAAATCCAAATAATAAATGGCTTCTCATAGAAGCGGGCATCAACAACCATAGTAGAATCCAACAAACCATAATTGAATCTAGCAGATAATAAATGGCTTCAGCGGAAACAAACATCATCAAATAGATCAATGAACTACTGAAAATCAGAGTCTTGGAGCTTCTTCAAATCATTCATCAGGGAAATGTTGATGGAGCTGCAGTCCACTGTGCCAAGGATATCACTAGATTCATGCCTCAAAAATAGATCTCTCTTACACAAAAGTCCTCCACATAGCCAAAAAGTCACGGGATCATCTTTAGCATATTTAGATCAATATCAGTCTTCAAAATTTGTAATCATATTTATAGAAATGTGCTTCAATCAAGCTAATCTTGTCTGCTCCCTCCGAGTACATAGGCTATCACGAATCTTTTTGTCACATTGTTCTTCCAATATTTCCAACGATTTTCCTCACCTTGGTAATCTTCATTATGTACTTACAATTCTCATAGGGAGGTTTCTGAAGAACAGGAACAATCAAACAAGCCAAGAGACTCATAACGAAACAATCAAGATAATACTTATCTTTTGAGAAAGTGCCAGCTCCCTCTTGATCTTATCCTTCTTAGATCTAGTCAATCTCATCACATCATCAAGAAGTCCATACCATCATCAAAGAGTTGACTGATAAGGAGTCTACATCATCAAGGAGTCCAGGATATCAAGGAATCCACATCGTCATCAAAGAGTTCACATCATCGTTAAGGAGTTCTTATCATCAACAAAGAGTTCACGGAGTCCAAGTCATCAAGGAGTCTACATCAACATCATCAAGGAGTCTACATTATCACCGAGTCCATATCATCATCATTATCAAGGAGTCTACATCATCAATGATTCCACATCATCACCATCACCATCATCATCATCATCATCATCAAGGAGTCTACATTATCATTGAGTCCATATAATCATCATCATCAAGGAGTCTGCATCATCAACAAGTCCACATCATCATCATCATCAAGGAGTCTACATCATCATCAATGACTCCACATCATCATCAACAAGTCCACATCATCATCATCATCAACGAGTCTACATTATCATCGAGTCCATATCATTATCACCATTAAGGAGTCTACATCATCAACGAGTCAGCATCATCAAAGAATCCACATTATCAACAAGGAGTTCGCATCATTATGAAGGAGTCTACATCATTAACGAGTCAGCATCATTATCCTCGACATCATCAATCAGTCCAGATTATGAGACTTTATGAATCTACACATCAAAAATCCTACTGCAATCACTGGTTTATCATCTCCTACTTGTTCTTTACATTGAACAAGTTATTTAATTATTTAAACAACGATGAAAACACTATTACAGACTACACATACATACAGATCATGAACTGAAATAAAATGAGGCAATCACACAAGGGACACTGTTATTTTTGGACAATCACACTCGAAAAAACCCAAATTGGGAAAATCGTGCAACATATAGAGGGTTTGTATTATTAAGCAAATTTCTGAATACAACTAGGGTGCCAAATCCGGCTCACCCAACAGAGAATTAACCTGGCAGAAATACCTCTACTCGGAGACAGATATTTTGGCAAATCCGACAACTGGATCATCAAACCCCACAGATGACAATGTTGTCCCCAATGCTAGGCAGCGATGGCTGCTCCAAGCTTTGCGCTGGAACTGCGCCACCTCCTCTAGGAGCTGCGTCACCCTCCCAATGAACCTTCGTTGCTCAGAAATCTATATGCTGAACTTTTGCTCTCTCTGCCTCACAGAAACCCCAGTGTTGCCTCTAAATGACTGAGTTAGCCCCTCTGGCTTCTTCGTCACCGTCTCTGGAGATGTATTATCTCTCTTGGTGCTACTATGTATTCTTGGCCTTGGAATGAAGTCCCTTTGCCGAATTGCCCCTCACTGCAACTCAGATCACTAGCTCGATTTTCTCAGCAAACCACGCTATAGAAAAATCAAACTCTTTGATCTCTCAAGTGTCTTGGTGTATCTCCAACTGACCCTCAAGCCTCCTCTTATACTTTTCCCGTTGATGAATCAACGACATTGTTTTAAGATCCGGCTGGCTCGAAATCGACTCGGCCGAGTTGGTCCGAGTCGGGAAAAAAATTTCAACCCGGCAGAAAATTCGGTTCGGTCGACTGAGTTATGACTGACCCAGCCAAGTCATAGCATGACTCGGCCGAGTCAATCATAACTCGGTCAACTCAGCTAAATCCGTAACTACTCAGCCGAATAGTTGACAGTGGCCGGTGAACCATAAAAACACGCCTTTTTTTTATTTTTTTATTTTTCAAAGTGTGGGGGACTCCAAACGGGTTTATGAATTAATTTGCTGGTCTTTGGGATCCATTCCCCTCTCCCAAACCTAGTATTTGATCATATTTCCCTACTAAGGCTATGTTATTCATGGTAATGTTAAATTCTGAAAGTAAAAGTGACATTCTCTTTAATCTTCATTTTCATCCTCTTACTTAAATTTTTAACATTACCATGAAATGACTCAGGATGTTTGAGAGTGGTTCCGGCCTCATTGAATTTCATATGGAGAAAGTAGAATTTAGATTTCATTCAAAATCCAGCAGACTTATCAATTTTTCAAGATTTCAAGATTGGGGGATTGCAATGTTTCCGTTGAATTTTGTCATGTATTAGGGTATGGAACTCGTATTTAATCAAGAGCACCAATCCCTCTATCTACCTTGATGTTAGTGACATTGGTTGTCGAACTCCTCCGGGATTCGCTCCCAAACCGGGAGCTTCCGAAAATGTCGCTCCCGCTCCCGTTTTCGCTCCCGCTCCCCGCTTTCGCTCCTGCTCCCAAGTAACACTGAGCCAGATGATGTTGGCAACTCTAGCAGTAGCCAGTAGTACTGGTCACAAAATTTTGTTGTAGAGGCCATTTCTAGCCTCCTTGGTTATGTGTTTTTGTTTTGACCTCTATATCATCATTGTGTATGTATTGGACAGTGCCATTTTAATATAATGGATATATTCATGAGCCTACTTTGATCATATGTTGTCTTCTATCTATATTCTAATGGTGTGTGTTTGGGAACATGAATGAAAATCTTTAAAATTATGTGTTTTTATAAAAAATAAATATTTAATGTATTTTTTACAACGACTGAGTCATTGAAATCGAGCCAGCCGAGTCGACACCGAGTCGGAGTTGGAGTCGACCCTCGGCCGAGTCGGAGTTTTAAAACATTGATCAATGGTCGAGATTAAGTCCCTAATCAACGACTAAGATTAAAACAGACTTGATCCTCATCACTTAGAAGTTTCTCACCCATATTCTTAGTAATACCCATTAAAATTTTTATTTTCCTAAGTTTAGACTTAGGAACTCATTAAAAATATTAATTATTTTAATAACTCCTCATTCGGGTGGAATTTTTCCAAACGATTTTTGGGTTCTGGAGATCTCATGTATTCTAGCCCCTCCACAAAATTTCGGAGCTAGAGCACATCCAATGCCACCCAAAATCAACACAGATCATCATAACAAGTCCACGTTAGTACTAAGAGATCATATCAGCATTCATAGAAGTTCATATCTTTCAAACGAACACAATTAGTTCTAGGATTTCATCCATCTTTCATCTCCAAGCCCTACCTAGGGTTTACCAACCATAAATAATCCAATGTCAGTAATGATTAAAACAATAAAAGAAATATAAGATACTTATCTTTTGAACTCGTGACAACTCCATCTTAAGCTTTAGCCTTATCAAGCCTGCAAATCAATCTCATCATCAAGATGCCAGATCTTCATAAGCGGAAGCAATTAATACACATGCCCTAGGCTTTCGATTCCAACTTGATAGGGTTTGCAATCTGATTAGCTATGGTTTTAACTATAAACCCTAATTATCCTTTTCAATGGTAGCATTACCAATGATCAAACCTAGGGATTTGACCTCAAACCCTAAGGTTTCCTTTTTCAAACCCCGATGTCAGCTACGGTTTATAGATCCAAGATCAAATTTTTTCTGGACTTCCAAACCCTACAGGGTCAAGAAACCCTAGATGTACATCCGTGGTATCTAGCCAAGATATTTAGGTTTCAGGATTTAAGACAAATTTCATTCAATTCCTTGTAGCAGACATGCTTCATACTCAAGGGATGACCATAGAACCACAAGCGTAGATGCCTATACTAGCCCTTCTATGACTAGCCTATTCTTCCAAAACACTGTCAAATATCTTTTCCTTCCAAATAATATCAGTGACTGTCATATTGTCCAATCATTTCTACCATACTTCTTCCCTAAATATCAAGATCGTTGCCACATGATTCACTGTTGTAACATCAAGAGATCTACGTGCATTAATGTTATTGCAGTATATCACTGTCACTGCTCATATAATGTGGAATAAGTACCAAGAACTAGATCAATGTAGTCAAGTATTTACCGAGTATCATTGCCATTATTATGCAGTATAAATCAAGTATCCTTCTGCCACATGACATATAGGTTGCATTGCCATAGATCATCTTCAAGCATAGCTCATGTTAAATTGCAAGATCTTTGTTCAACTTATGAAGATCGGCCCTAGTTAGGTCACTATGAAAAACACATATAAACAACATACCTCAGACTTCGTTCAACAGCTCGACCTATATGATAACCACAAATTTTTACAACAGCTTGGATATAAGATATGTCTACCATCAAAACGAAGATGTGTCTGTCATGCAAACCGAGGTTATGTCTACCATCCAAACCTGAGTTATGTCTGCTATGCCATGTGAAGGTCATATCATATAAAGATTATAGGATAAAATTTTTCTGCCATCATAGGAGTATCATGTCTGCCATGCCAAGTGAATAGTAAGTCTACCATCATAAGAGATGAGGTCTGCCATCATATGAGGATTTTGTCTGCCATACGAACTAATATTATGTGCCATATCCATATGAGGATCCTGTCTGCCATTTATTATGTGCCATGTAAAGGTTATGTCTGCCATCCATATGAGGATGATGTCATATGAAGAACAGAGATTGTGATGCCATACCATGCAATGCCATAGGACAGAGATTGTCTACCATACCAATGTTTGCCATCAACAGAGATCATCAAAGGTTATATCTGCCATTACACAAGGATCATGTCTGCCATCTAAGCTTGTGCCATACATATCATACGTAGAGTAGGTCTGCCATCTAAGCTTGTGTTATACACATTATATGCCTGCCATGCAAGATGAAGATGATTGTCTGCCATGTGAATAAAGAATATAGAGTTCAAGTGCGAGATCTATCCAAAAGTGTTATGTGAGATTTACTATAGAAACATAAGTGTCATGCAAAGGTTTTTCTGCCATATAGAGACTGCATAAGTCATCCAAAACATAAGTGGCATGTATGTCATATAAAGATCATATTACGTGCCATACAAAGGTTGTACTTGCCATCTGCAACAGAGATAAAGATATGCCATACGAAGACCATGCTTGCCATCCAAGACAGATAAAGTTGGCTCTTCAGTCTTCAAGTCGGACCAGCCCTCCATGGTACCCATCCAGCCTATTAATCTCTATATATATGAGGCATCTGACCTCATTTCAATCACCATTCAATCTGAGCATCAATCATAATTTCTTCTAGCGATATGAAGGAGATTAAGGAGCAGATCAGAGAGAACAAAGAGCAGATCAAAGACATTAAAGTGCAAGATGAATCACAGTGAAGGGACCGAAGTTCTTTGGTAGTTTTCTGTGCTAAGAGGCCGAACTTCTGTGGTTGTTTTCTTTGCTAAGAGGCCAAAGTTCTGTGGTTATGCTCTGTGCAAAGAGGCTGAAACTTGTGTGATTAGTCTCTGTGAAACAGTGCTGAAACTCTGATAGCTCTGCGCTGTCAAGACTGATCTCCTGTGGAAGTGAGGCCGAGTTAATCAGACCTCTGTTGCAGACCCTTGACTGAGTTGAATAGGGCAGATTGAAGAGGGCTTGACTTGGACTCTTCGTGGACATCTTTGCTGTTCAGTTTATTTATTGTCTTGAGTCTTGACTTTGATGTCTCTTGTTGAATTGATTCTCTAAGGAAATAATGTTGATTTGGGGTTGCATCGGATGTGCTCTAGCCATGAAAATTGGTGGAGAGGCTAAAGCACATGAGATCTCCAAGACCCAGAAATGGTTTGAGCAGAGTCTAATTGGTTTGGGAGATATTAAAATAATTAATATTTTTAATGGAGTTCCTAAGTCTAAACCTAGAAAAAATAAAATATTAATGGGTATTAATATAAAACTAGGTTAGAAGGTTCCAAAAGTCATGGATCAAGCCAAATCTAATCTTAGCTATTGATTAGAGATTTAATTTCGGCCATTGAAGGACCAACAGGAAAAGTATAAGAGGAGCCTTGAGGATCAGTTGGAAGAGACAGCAGAGTGGTCAGTCATTCATTTTTGCTAGAGCGGAGTTGCTAAGCAAAGTTGAATCAGTGATCAGCAGCGAGGGGTAGTGAGTACGAGGTAGAGAGGCAAAGACAACACTGGGAGACCAGCGCAGAAGCAGAGAAAGCGAGAGCAACAGCCAGTACAGGCTACGCAGAGCCCAGTAGAGGAAGCGCAGAGCCTAGAGATACTACGTCATCCACGCAGAGGGTAGAGGGACTATTGTTTGGTCGGTTTGGATAACCGCGGAAGCTCCCAGAGGCTACACAGTGCTTTAGAGGGCTGACGTAGAGGGTCCTGGGGCTAACACAAAGGCCAGAAGGGCGAGCACTGAGCTTCAATTGTGCCAGAGAGGGTTTTGTGGGACAGGTTTTTTGAATACCTGTTTTCGGATATAGAAGTATTGTTGCCGTGTATTTTTCTCTGTCAGGTGAGCCGGTTAGGCACCCAGATGTACTCAGATAGACTGCATAATAATATAACCCTCTGAATAGCTGCATCGGTTTTCCCGCATTGGGTATTTCCGGGGACATTTGTCCAAAAATAACGGTGTCACTTGTGTGCTTGTTTTCCTTCAGTTGATGATCTGTAGATGTTGTGATTGTCTTGTGTTTATGTCAATATTTAAATGTATTAAATAACTTGTTAGATTTAAAACAATTAGAAGAAATAAACCAACAGAATACAGATTAATTTTCTAACAGAGACTTAGAAAATTCAACAAAGAATTGCTGGGATTTTACAAGTGAGTTTTCTCAGGGTAAACATTGTCTTGATTTTGTGCATTGTGATCTCTACTTTTCTTATTCTTGTATGGTTGCATTTCCGAAGTATAATTGCTTGATGAGGAAGTCGTAAATTATCAGTTTATCAGTTTCAGAAATAAATGCTAGTCTACTTTGCACTTGATTTTTCAACACATGTACCCTATCATCTACCACTTTTTTATTTGAAAAATCAAAGAAGTTGGAGCCTTCATCCCTCCCCTGAATCCATCTTTGACATAAAGATACATTGCTATTTCATACTGTTTGTCATTTTAGGTATGAATCTGCATAAATGCCTGTTATGTTATGAACTCTATATAAAAAATGCAAGATATATATATAAAAGGGAAAAGGATTCCAATGTTCTCCAAGATTCATGACCCTGAGTTTAGAGAAAAACTGCCATGGATGGCAAAAGAAGAAAGTTGACTATTGGAAGATCTAAAATCCAATTTGTTATATCATAGGCTCAAGATTTCTAATAGAAGTGGCAGATGTTAGAAGTTCCTCCAGACCAAGTCTTCGTACGATTTGGCAGGGCAGACTTATCCAGACTGAAGATGGATCCTTATCTGCAAAGGTGAAACTTCTTCTTATCTGACCAAAAGCTTCTATTCGTAAAAGATTTAACTTCGGTTCCTATCTAGTATGGAAAACACTGTAACTTTGAAAGTTTAACATACACATTGCAGCTTAGCCTCTAAACAATCTAATATGAGCTGTAAACACTAAATATGGTATCTAATATATACTAATAATATCCTACCTTACTCCACTAAAATTGCATACTTTACTGCATGACTTTGTTCTCTGATTTTGCTTTCAAAAATCTGATGTTTGATACATGGGTTAATTGGTAGTTAATTTCAAAGGTGCCACAAAATCCAATTAACCTTATCCTTATTCAACCTTTCTCTTCAAATGCATATTGATCAGTACATGCATTCTCTGGGAGTAGTTTATAGTGCTTCAAAAACAATGATCTCTTAAACAGTGTTTTCAACAGGCTCGACTGGGGATTATCCTGTTCATCAACTAGATTTTTCTTCAAAATAATATCCACTCAGCATCTAGTTTGCACTCACCACACAATATCCATATGCCGAGGAACATAATGTCCACCCCCAATCCCGACCAGAACCTTCTTTCCCTTTTGGTCCCTGCAAGAAAACAATGTGCATTAGCTCAAGAAACAATAAAAGAAACCCACAAATGTCACACACATCCAAATCAAAACAGCTGAACTCAATGAGAAAACTGGGACAAAGGAAAGTGCGCTTACTGCCTTAGACGCATGGAATGTTAGGAAACAGTCTAATTTTACATGGGTGTCAGCCATGGCATTCAAAAAGCAACGAATTTTTTTTCAGTAGGATCATCTGAGGTTTTACCTTTGGTAGTTAGAAGACTTCTTATAAGATGATATTATTCATTGAGACATTTAAATGTTGTAACAGAAAGTATGGGTCTTGTTTATCTGGACAAAGCTGGATGTGCAATGTCGTTTTAAACAAAATTCTGTGGATATGCTTCTCAGTGAATGCTGTATGTTGTTTATAAACTGTGAATTGCCAATGGAGTCAAATGAATTATAATCATTTCAAACATACGTGTTAAGAATCTTCAATCCTGCATTTCATTAGTCCTCATAAAGTTCCTTTATAACTATCATGGTTTTCCAGCTTGCACCAAAAAAGATTTATTGAAAGACACTAAAGAGATGGTAAGTATAATGTTAAACACACATGTTAAGAATCTTCAATCCTATCTTTAGTTAGTCATCATAAAGTTCCTTTACAACTATCATGGTTTTCCAGCTTGCATCAACAAAGATTTGTTTAAAGATACTAAAGAGATGGCAATTAGACAAAAGTCCAAGGGACATCAAAGGATCAAATGTTGTCATCAGGAACTATTCTGATCAAGCAACTTCAGTACACCCAAGTCATGATGAAATTAGTAAGTAGCTTCAACGTTTAAGACATTGACATAGGATATATCAGGCTATGTATATAACCTGGATCATGAAGGATTATCCTTTCGAAGAACTGAAATTCTAGATTTTCTTGGAACGTATATAAATCCTTCATGATTTAGAATGCTACACTTTTCATGAGTTATCTCATTTACAAGCTATGTCACATGGTTTGTCCAACTTCAACCTTGAGGTTCAAAATTCAGCAAACCTCAAAACTATTTTGAGGTTCAGTGGACCTCATGGCCATTGACCAAAGTCCATTGCTCAAGCTCATAACCTAATGACACAACTCAAGTGTGTCATATATCATTGTAGTTTTCAAGTCCATGACAGCAATTTTTATGTTTATTGGTGTTGAATTCATTTTAAAGTTAATATATGTATATATAAAGAAATGTATATAGATGAACCTAAAGACGAACCTCATCAAAGAATTCAAACTTGAACTAAACCTAATCATTGCTGAACCCAAACCATGTGACTTATTAGTTTACAAGCATATGTCCCAAGTGCTAGTTTTTTGTAGTCTTCTTAACTGATAATTACTTCTAATTATATTCGTTTAAGTTCATTTGAATTCACATTTATGATTAAGCAATTACATAGAAGATCTTCAATAGTAGAACAAGAATGGCAATAGGATCATAAAGAGACAACCAAACAAGAAACACAAAGCATTTTACCTTGGGAAAACCCACATGGAGGAAAAACCCAGCAACCCTTTTCTTAGAGAAATCATTAAGATTAACAGAGATGCATCAAGTCATAAAGTCAACCTGACTAGTAGCATAGCACTGGCCACACCTGGTCAAAATTCCCTCTTAGACAAGTCAATCTTTTCCTCAAACAATTCTCCCCAGCCTGCTCAGAATTCGGCCTCCTTCTTGCCTCTGAATTTGGCCCCCTGCCTCAGAATTCAGTGTGATCAAAACTTGAATCTGCCCGCAATTTCAGCCTGTCCAAAGATAAATTTAGTTGCCACAAAATACTTCTTCTTTTGAAGGAACTTGGCCTCCTTTCTTCGCCTTTGCTTGTACATACCGTGTGAAAATTCTATCGCTGCAACAACTGATTTATTTTACCTACTTATTTCCCAATAAGTTATTTATGAAAACCCTTCAGTAAACATTAAAATAAATTATGCTGCAGATATCACACCATAATACAGAAACAAACAGATGCACAAGAATCAACACATGGACACAAATATTTTGGACAACAGTACCCAGAAAAACCCAATGTGGGAAAACCGGCACAGCAAGGGAGGATTTTATTATTCAACAATTCTTCAGTACAACTGCGTGCCAACCTGGCTTACCCAACAGAGAAAAAAACTTCTACAGCACTTCTCCCAGTCTCAGCGTCGGCCTTACTGACCTCTGCGCAGCTCCCAGACCCTCTGCGTCACTCCTGCCTCTCTGCGTCAGCACTTGGCCTCTCTGTGTCACCCACGCAAGCCCTCCAGTGACTGTGTAGTCTGCTGCCTCTGCGTCTGCCTTTCCAACCTCTGCGCTAGTCTTCTGGTGTTGTTCCCAACTCTCTGTGTTGTACCCATTGCCTCCTGCTGCTCTTTAGACCACTAGTTCGAATTTCTTAGCGAACCACGCTCCATAAATCGAACTAACTGGTCTCCCTCAGTGTGTTTTCCAACTGACCCTCAAGCCTCTTCTTATACTTTTCCTGTTGGTCCTTCAACGACCGAGATTAAATCTCTAAGCAATGGTTAATATTAGATTTGGCTTGATCCATGACTTTTGGAACATTCTAACCCAGTTTTGTATTAATACCCATTAATATTTCATTTTTCCTAAGTTTAGACTTAGGAACTCCATTAAAAATATTTATTATTTTAATATCTCCCAAACCGGTTAGAATCTGCCCAAACCATTTCTGGGTCTTGGAGATCTCATGTGCTTTAGCCTCCAACAATTTTCATGGCTAGACCACATCCAATGCTACCCCAAATCAACACTCCCTCTTAGCAAGGATTGTGCTCTAATAATACTCACTGAGCATCACTCTAATTATCCGGCACCAGTCCTTGTGCTGATGCTAGGCCTCCTTGACAAACATCCTCTACACTGCTGCATCCTATGTTGCTGCCCATGGCTTTTCCATCGCCACTGCTGCATCCATACAGCAACTCCCTCTGCATCAGTGCTGTTGCTGGTCCTTCCTCCCAATACTGCATCTGCACTGCAACTCTCTTTGTATTCGTGTTGTTGTTGGTCTTTCTTCCCAACACTGCATCTGCACTGCCATCTCTTCTTGCCATGTTGCGTCGTGCTACTATTGACTGCTACTGCACAACAACATCACCCCCATTTTTGCTACTGGAATGGATTCTTTATCATCCCCATCTTTTCCCTGAAATAATCAAACTTTGTTCTTCCAAAGGCTTTGGTGAGGATGTCTGCCACATGTTCTCTTGTAGGAGTGTAGCTCAACTATATAGCTCCTCATTGGACACAGTCTTTGACAAAGTGACACCGAATATCAATATGCTTTGACCGATCATGAAACATTGGATTCTCAGAGAGCTTGATGCAACTCTGGTTATCCCACATGATCCTGGTCGCCTCCATCTTTCTTCTGAATAGGTTGACAAGCAGGTTTCTAAGCCATATGGCCTCACACGAAGTTGTGCTCGCAGCCATATATTCTGCCTCAGCTGAGCTCAGAGCCACGGATTTCTGTTTCCTACTGCACCAGGAGGTCATTCCTGATCCAATGTTGAAACAGTACCCAGAGGTACTTTTTCGATCCACTGAACTTCTGCCCAATCTGCATCAATAAATCCACTCAATCTGATATCCTTACTCCTTGTGTACAAGAGTCCACAATCGACTATTCCCTGTAAATACCTGAGAACATGTTTGGTTGTTGCCTAGTGCGCTCTCTTTGGCTCCACCATGAACTAACTGAGGGTGTTGACAGCGTAGCAAATGTCTGACCTGGTATTGACCAGATACATCAGGGACCCTATGAGCTGCCTGTATAAGGTGGGATCAACATCCTTGTCTTCTAATGCATCAATCTTCTTCCAGTTGGTGATCATTGGAGTAGCCATGGGTCTACAGTCCTCCATCCTGAATCTCTTTAGGGTTTCTATAGCATATCTCCTTTACCCAAGGAAGGTCTCCCCCTTTTGTTGCCAAACTTCCAACACCAGGAAATAATACATTCGTCCCAAATCCTTAATGTTGAATTCCGCGGCTAGATTTTTCTTGCAGTCCCCGATGAGCCTAGATGATCCTGTTAGGAAGATATCATCCACATATAATACTAAGATTAGAGGTTCATTCTCTACAACTAGATAGTAGAGATTTGGATATGTGTCACTCTTGACAAATACCATCTTCTGCAAGTAGCCATTGATTCGACCATACCATGCTCTAGGTGCTTGTTTCATCCCATAAAAGGCTTTCTTCAATCTGCATACATGAGAGTTCTTCTCATGTGTCTTAAAGCCCTCTAGTTGTTCAATGTATACCTCTTCTTCTATCACTCCATTCAGAAATGTCGTTTTGACATCCATTTGATGAATCTCCCACCCCATCTGTGCTGCAACAGATATCACGATTGTAAGAGATGTATACCTGGCTACCAGGGTGAAGGTCTCTTCGTAGAGAATAATGTTTCGGATTAATCACATTGTAAGGATTGGGTCGATGTTTCAAACCAACTAATGTGGTTCATCCTCGGGACAAGGTGAGAAACCAGACGATCTGAAAGAATAAATAGCAGGGATGCATCAATGTTCAGGGAAAGCCGTCCAAAAAATAGCCATTGGTGAAAAATTATTAAGGGATAAGAGGTAAATTAAAATAGCTGATAGTTAGTTAAAAATAGCAGTTATGTAATAATTAATTATTTAATATCAAAAATATAAATGATTTATCATTTTAGTTAATAAAATAATATTATTAGGGTTGACCTATTCAAAGCGTATCTATCGATTAAAATGATAATTATTTTATATAATATTAATATTATTTAAAATAATAATGCTAGGTTGAAAATAAGTTGTTATGTGATGAATTTTTTAGTGGTGATATTAAATTAATTATTTATTTATTTACCAATTCAAATAATAATATTATCTATGAATAACTTATCAATTTAGATAGTAAAATAATCTATATGATATTATTAGGGATGACCTATTCAATGTGAGTTAACATGATTAATTAATATATTTATCGATTAAAAAGCTAATGATAACTAAGCATAATCTATTTATATAGTGTTAATACTATTAAATATAAACTAGATAATAATATTTGGTTTATGTAATGAATTAGTTAGGGATGATATTAAAAATAATAATTTATTTATCCATTCAAATCATAATATTATCAATGAATAATATTATCTATGAATAAAAATACTAGATAGGAACTACCTATTCAATGAGATTAGGTGGAAAACTAGTCGATTTATAATTTGAAAGTTGGATATAATTTGTAACTTTGTTGAGCTAACTCATTACATTCCTATGTTTTTTACAGCACAATGGTGGGAGGCTTTTGGTAGCCATTGTCCTCAATTGCAGAAGTTTGCAATTCGTATTTTGAGTCAAAATTGCAGTGCTACTGGGTGTGAGCACAATTGGTCTGTCTTTGAGAGATTCACACGAAGAAGAGAAACCATTTGGATAAAAAACGGTTAAATGATCTCGTCTATGTCCAATACAACCTTCGGCTTAGATGCAACCAATTGTTGAACAAAAGCCTGTTTCAGATCCCATTGTGTTGGAAGATATTGATCCAACATCAGATTCGGTAGTGGAGATTCATCCAACAGAGTTTGATTCTGATGAGGAACTTGATTTGGATTTACAGACGGTGGCATCACTCGAACATAATGTTTAGTTGAATGCAGATCCACTTATACCAGCCACAGGGCCAGCCCCAAGTCCTCCAGTTGCAGGCGCTTCCTCTGCTCAACCACGACGGAAGCGCATATCTCGTCTATCTCAACAGCCACCAGCTGCACAGCCTGCTAGTGCTACCACTTCTACAGTTGCAGTTGGAGATGATGATGAGGAGGAGCCATGGGCTTCCCTGTCTGACTCTGATTCAGAGGTTGAGCCAGATGATGTTGGCTCCTCTAGCAGTAGCCAGTAGTACTGGTCAGTGGTGACTAGTGATGTTTCACAGTTTACTTTTGTTGTAGAGGCCAAGCCTCCTTGGTTATGTGTTTTTGTTTTGATCTCCATATTATCATCATGTATGTATTGGACAATGCATTGGGTGTCATTTTGATATAATGGATATATTCATGAGCCTACTTTGATCATATGTTGTCTTCTATATATATTCTAAAGCTTTGCGTTTGGAAACATGAATGAAAATCTTTAAAATTATGTTTGTTTTATAAAAAAAAAAACATTTAATGTACTTTTTACAATGATCGAGTCAATGAAATCAAACCGGCCGAGTTGATACCGAGTCAGAGTCGGAGTCGGAGTGGCATATCAAGATAAATTCAACCATAGAATTATCCCTAGGAGAATCCGTTCAACATACATGGCACATACATAGAGATATGCTATATAGAAACATAATTCTACAATGTCGCAGTAAATGCATGCAACAACTAGCCCTAATATAGCGAAAAATCTCATTATCAATGCATGTGACAAAGTAAAAGAATAATAGCATTAAATATGCACTTACATGTAAGAGAATATATCCAACCACCAATAGACTTGCCGATCATGAAGCTCCAAGATAAGAAAAGACAATCCATACATCAAAATTCATACATGCTCCAAAATTTCATTGACCAAGAAGGAATAGCGAAAATCTCAAGAAAGATACAAGTCCAAACCAAGTGATGATGAGAAATGAACTCCCATCATTTGTATTTATATTCTCCTAGTGAGTTTGAATTATCTATTTGAGCCTACGTTAGCCCCTAAAATAAAAATAATGTGCAAATGACTAACTTTTGGTGACAAGCCCACCAAACTAGTGTTAGTTTTTCGTAGCATCAGAAGTACTCTAGCCTTGAAAATTGGTGTAGAGGCTAAGGCACATGAGTTCTAAAGAACCCAAAAACTGTTTGGTGAAATTCCACCTGGATTGTATTTTATTAAAATAAGTAATATTTTTAAAGGTGTTCCTAACTCTAAACTTGAGAAAATTAAAATACTAATGGGTATTAATCAAAATATGGGTGAGAATGATCTAGAAGGCGGATTAAGTCATGTCTTAATCTTAGCCGTTGATTAGAGACTTAATCTCGACCGTTGAAGACTCAACATGAAAAGTATAAAATGGAGGCTTGGGGTTTATTTGGAAACACACGCGGAGAGAACGAATTGATCAAGAATTTGATTCCTAGAGTAGGGTTTGCTAAGGATTTCGAATTAAGTGATCATTTTGCAGCAGCGGGTTAGTGAGAATCCAGGAGAAGGACTTTCCGGAGAATATAGATAAAGAGGTGGAGAGAGATAGCATAGCAAAAAAGTTGTCTTTAACGCAAAAGCCGAAACTGTCAGGAACAGCTAGAACTGTTGGGAACTGGCGGAACAGCCAGGAAAGCTGACACACAAGGCAAAAGTTGGAACTGTCGAGAACAGCTGGAACTGCCGAGAACTTCCAGAACAACCGAGAAAGCTGACACAGAGGGCAGAAGCATGAACTGCCGGGAACAACCGGAACTGCCAGGATGTGTTGGAACAACTGGGAAAGCCAACACAGAGGGTAGAAGTCGAGACTGCTGGGAACAGTCGAGAAAGTTGACGTAGAGGGGCAAAAGAGGTGACACAAAAATAGCCTGGGTTAGCCAATCTTGTGCCTGATCAACGGGAATTCTGTCGGGTGAAGTGAGGTAAAACTCACTCAGATTTTCCGCCAATATTTTCTCTATAAATGATTGCTAGATGAGCATCCTAGATTTGTATTCAGATATTTTTCCTGCAAAAAAAAACCTCAGAACTGCTACACCGATTTCCCGCAATGGGGTTTTCCAAGGACTATTGTGTCCAAAAATAAGTGTGTTCTATGTATCTTGTTCTTTGCTCTGTTTTCTGTTTCATGAGATCAAATACTTAATTAGTGTATGCTACAAAAGTAATTTGCTTCAGTATTCAAAAGAATAATTTGATGTATGTAATTTAAAAAATCAAGTAGGTGAAGTAGATTCAGATTTGTTGTAGTAGGGTTTCCTTGAGGATTATGAATATTCACATGGTATCAGAGGATTGATTTTGAAACAGAGAGAGTAGATCTAGTGTTGAGCAGTGAGGCCAAAAGTTGCACTTAGCAGCAATTCGAATCCCCTTGAAGGGATTGTGCAGTCCTTGCTGGGAAGCAAATCCGAGGAAATCTTTCTCTGAGTGAAACGACAGAGAGGTATGATTTCTAGTTCGTGAGTTTGCAGAGGCAGAGGGAGTGACACAAAGCCTCAACGTAGCGCTTGAAGGGTGCAGTTTTTGTTGTGGCAGAAATCTGTTGGAAAAGAACGAAGACACATAGAAGGGGAATTTTCTCCTCAGAGGACTTCCAGCCAAAGAGTCTAAATCATCACTTGTTGAACAAAAATGGAGAGGGGTAGATCTACAAGCTCCAGCAAGGAGTGCATAGGTCGGTCTAGTGTTGTGTAGAGGAGAGAGGAGGTCATTCGACATTTGGCAGAGATGGCAGTCGCATCTCCAAGAGGGAGGTGGGGAGATTTAGAGTTGTAGTTCGAAAGAGCTACAGATGGGCAGGATCCTTGAGGAGTCCACCTCTTGGATCAATTCCTTGCTACAGGAGCCCAAGATTCAGCAGTAGCGAGATGGACTTAGTGTCAGATGATGCAGTGGATTGTTTGGAGGACATATGCAATAGCTTGGGACCAGAGACTGATCAAAGCAGAGCAAGGTTGGCAGTAGTGCAATTGGCACAGTGTAGGAGTCAACACCAGTGCAGAGAATTTAGAGGGTCAGCAGCAGTCAGATTCCAACATTCATTGTATTATGCTAAACACAGTTAAGTTCAGCTAATTTTAGATGTTTTTCAGTTGCTTCTCTCAACAACTGAGTTGTAGTATGGATGCAGTGTTAGCAGTGGCAATGCTAGGAGCATAGCAGATGCAGTGTTTGAAAGGGAGTTGTAGTACGGATGCAGTGGTTGCGTTAAAATTTGGGTACCAGAGGACAAGTGGTTCCCTAAGGCTTTGATCTTTGGCCTAGGGAAAAGTGTCCAAATTTATTTTTTACTTTTCTCCTAAAGTGACTTTATAAGTGGTCAAGTCAATTTAATTTAAAAGTGACTTTATAAGTGTAAAGTTACATTCTAATTTAAAAGTAACTTTGTAAGTGGTAAAGTTACATTCTAATTTAAAAGAGACTTTCTTAAAGTGAATAAAAAATTAGAAAGTGAAAAAGTGACTATGGAAATAAAGGGCTAAGTGGGTCTTTATTTAAGTGGGTGAGTTAAAAAATAGAAAGTGAGAATTAAATGCATATTTATTCTCATTCCTAGATCTAAATGAATCTCAACCATTAGATCTTAGGGTAACCCAAAAGGTCATTTAGAAAATAAAAGGAGAAGAGAAGAGGAAAATATCAATTCATTCTTTCATGAGCATTTGAGAGAAAGAGAAGAGAGAGCAAGGAGAAAATTTCTGAGCAATGAGGAAGTGAAGGAGAGTAGCAAAAAGACATTTCAGCAAATCTGGGCAGCAACTTTTATTGCCACGCATCCCAAGGCAAAACCGTACAGCAGGAGAAAGACACAAATATCAAGGAAGAGAGACAACACAGAAAGAGGGACAACAGCAAGGGCACAAATTTCAACGCAGATTTGGGCACGAATTTCGAGGCAACCGTACTACTGAAATCTGTAAGGTTCGTACAACGACTTCTAAACACATTTTTCGAGGTTGGTAGTACAACATTTAATGCTGTTTTATTGCTGGAAAATTTCTGTTTAGGCTGTTTGCTAATTGGCATGGTTTTCGAGGCAGAGTTCAAGCACAAAAATCAAGATAAGTTGTAATTTGTGGTTGCTGGAATTTTTACTATGTATTTCAGTTTCTCTGTAAAAGCATTTTCAGAAATAAAGAAGAGCTCTAAAACTAGTTTTTCCCAAGAGTTGTAGGAGGTTTTTCCAGGGTCACATTGACCAAAAATCACTGTGTTATTTTCTGTGTGGTTGTCATAATTTTGTTGTGTTTTATTTCTGTAATTTCAGCAGTTGTGAAATCTCTAAATTTGTGTTTTCAGAAAATTATTGTCATTTCCAGATTTTAGAATTTTTATCATGCTTGGATATAAAACTAAATACATGGAGTGATAAGTAAAACTGATAACCGGAGTGGAGTGGAGGTTGGAATTTCTTCATGGTATCAGAGATTGGTTGGCTAAAAAAGTGCAGTTTGGGACAACAAAGTGAAAATTACAGCAAGCTGATTTTTACATAGAAAACAGAAACCTTTACCACAAATTTGAAAATTTCAGTTTGGTAGGACAGTGAAACATGTCTTTGTATTTGAGAGTTGAAGACAGGTTAGATGGGCAGAACAATTACAATGCATGGAAGGAGAGAATCTAGAGCATCTTTGAGGAAGTAGAAGTCTGGAGCATTATGGTAAATACCACACAAAACCCAGTTGTAGTACTTGCTGAGAGATGAGTTGGCAACCGTAGGTGAGATCATTGCACCCACTGAGTAGGTGAAAATTGCTTTGAATGGACTTCTCAAGACTTGGGAGAATTTTGTGGATGGCATTGTTGCATGAGAAAACCTTCCCTATTGGGAGAGGTTGTGGGATGATTGCATTCAGAATGAGATCAGAAAGAACCATCTTGGGGCAACCAAATAGCTGGAGGAGGATGACAATGTGGCATTGTTAGCAAGAGGCAAGAAGGGCAGAGCAAAGAAGCAAGCTTCCAACAGTGGAGGCAAAGGTAAAGACAACCAGCAGAACAAGGAGAAGGACTATTCCAAAGTCAAATGTTGGAATTGTCAAAAGTGGGGACAGTACGTTGTTGTGTGTTTGGAGAAGAAGAACAAGAAAGGGAAAGACAAACCCATAGCAGCTTCTGCAGAGATAGAGATCTTCTCAGAGAGATTTGATCGAGAGTTTGAGTTCATAGCTTGTGAGGCCACTAGTGCAGAATCATGTGCCATACAGGTTCAGAGGGAGTGTGCATTCCCCGCTACTAGCAGAGCATCTTTTAGCATTTGGTATGTTGACAATGGCGCTTCCCAACATGACAGAAGACAGAGAGTACTTCTCAGAGCTTCCAGAGGGTGATACTGATATGGAGGTATTGCTTGGTGATGACAGCATTGTTAGAGCAGTCGGTGTGGGGACATTGACATTTGATAGGGGACCTAAACCTCCCTTGAAAGTGTTAGATGTTCTATATGTGCCTGGAGTGAAGAAGAACCTGATATCCGTCTCAGCACTTGAGTATAGAGGGTATGATGTGTTGTTCAGGAGAGGGCAGGTGCTTATATATCCTAGGGGAACTCCGTCTTCTTTAGCTAGAGAGATTGGTGTGCACCATGCCAAGATGTACAAGTTCTCATTCCAGCCCCTGATGGAATTGAGTAGCAGCACCCGAGACAGGACCGACAACAGATCTAGTAGTTCAGAGTTGTGTGCGATTTGGCACCGCAAGATGGGGAACATGTATTATGGGGCCTTGAGTACATTGCGGGAGATCACCACTGGTGTGCTAGATTTCAGTTCTGATCACCTTGATGTATGCAGAGAATGTGCTATGGGGAAGTTTGCCAGATCCCCTTTTCCCAGTAGTGATAACAGAGCGAACAGGATCCTTGACTTGATACATACGGATGTGAGTGGTCAAATGTCTCATGTATCATTGAGTGGCTATGAGTACTATGTTTTATTCATTGATGAACACTCTAGGAAGACCTTGATTTATTTCTTCAAGACCAAGAGTGAGGTCTCCAAGTGGTTTCAAGAGTTCAAAGCTCTTGTGGAGACCCAGATAGGTAGGAAGATCAAGGTCCTCAGGTCGGACAATGGAAGGGAGTATACCCTTGGTGAGTTTGTTGATTTTTGTGCTAAGGCAGGCATTAGGAGGGAGTTCATAGTTCCTTACTACCCCCAGCAGAATGGGGTTGTAGAGAGGAAGAATAGATCCATTGCAGGGGTTGCCAAAGCCATGCTTCATGATTAGGGGTTACCTTTATTTTTGTGGGCAAAGGCCTGCAACGATGCTGTGTACTTGCAGAAGAGGAATCCACATCGTGCCTTAGGGAATCTGACTCTGGAAGAGACTTTTTCTGAGAAGAAGCCTAATGTTGGGCACTTTCGTATCTTTGGGTGCCTTACATATTCCTATGTCCCCAAGGAGAAGAGGACCAAGCCAAAGCCCACTACAGACAAGGGAATCTTTGTGGCTTATAACGAGACCTCAAACGCTTATCAGATTTATATTCTTGCACAGAGGAAAGTGGTTGTCAGGCCGGATGTGAAGTTCGAGGAGAAAAGAGCTTTCAAGAGGTAACGGGAGTTAGAGTATCCAGAGTCACTAGACCCTCAGGAGTAGCTGAGTCAGTCACAGGGATCCAGTGGTCAGGGATCAGGAGGCACATCGATTACAGTGCCAGGTCTATCAGTGAGCAGGGGCTCTTAGAGTCGGGTGGGTGCTTCTTCGGGCAGCATGCAGGGCAGTTCACAGGGTAGTCTACTAATGGATAGTTTGCACGGTACTTCAGCATCTACAGGCACAGATTCAGGCGTGAGGTCAGTTGGCAGGCCTTCAAGAGTTCAAGCTTCTAATGAGGATTCTTTCGCTCCGGTGGGAGAAGTATGCTTAGGGAAGAGGAAGCCTAAGTGGCTTCAAGATACCTTGCGTGACGCCACATCAGTTGCTGGGCCAAAGAGACAGGTTAGAGAGAGTAAACCACCTAAGCGGTTTTGTAGTTACATGGCATTGGTAACAAGCATTGTTGACTCTGAAGCTTCTAGTTATGAGGAGGCAGCCAGCCAGTAGCTATGGAGAGAGGCCATGATGGAGGAGTATTTTTCTATTATGAAGATCAATGTTTAGGAGGTAGTGCCAAGGCCTGAAGCTAAATCAATTGTTACTTCTGTTAGCGCTTGAAATTTCACCTTAGGCTGAGAAAGGTAAACCTCAAGGCTACATCAAACCATTTAGCCTCGTAGCTAGCCCTACGGGGCAGGAGAAGGCTCTCTCCGGTCAATCTCAGTAGATCTTCAATGGGATGAGATGACCAACAAGGTAACACTGATATTAGGCTAGTAAACTGATTAAAAAGGTTGATTTGGGGTTTTTTGGGTTTTTGGTGGCAAATTGAAGAATTGCAATTTTGGGTGCGGGGATTTGACACAGTTTCTGCAGGGGGTTCTTTGGGGCGAGGTAGGAGACCGTATTGATGCCTTTGATTGAGGTGAGTGGATGGAAAAGACCGGTGAGGAGCTAAGGAGAGCAAATAATACTTTGAATTCTCCTTAAACAGTAGAAAACATAGAAATTAAACAAATTTAAAAGCAGAGCATGGCAAGCATGAATTCTTACTTTAACACTTCATTTGTTTAATATGCAGAAGGAAATAAAGGAGATGAATCACATAACACACTTACAAGAACATTAAGAAGCACTCCATCAATACATGAAACCACAAGAATCCTAAAAAGGACTGCAAAACCTTGGTCTTCCTTAGCCAAAAATTGCAGAGATACAAGTGAAATAATACAATGATAGCTTCTCCCTCAAGAGTCCAACCATGAAAATGAGCAAGAAAGTACATAATATAGATGATCTAACCTCTTTCCCTGCCTCCATGGGTCGATCTCACTATCCTAGGAGCTGTTTCAACCACTTCTAAACTAAGCACTACAATCTAGGCAGTCAAAACAATTTGCGTCTATAAGCTAGGAAACCAATCCATTCATTAAATATTTACCCTTTACATGAATGAATCTTCTAGAAGTGTTAAACAAGAGTAAAAGTGTCTTAGAGTTACAATAATTACATCAAAGATAATCATCTTCCACCCCAAAAAGTCAAACTGGGTCAAAACTGCGTTTTCTGGGCTGTACAATGCAATCTGGCAAAAACTGCCTGACGGTTCACGCGCCCCTGCTTGACGGGTCGCACGCCTTTGGAGCGATGTTTGAGGCACTTGCAGGTGTCCAAATTGAGCAAAAGTGGGCTTGTTGGAAAGGTCTGTGAGTCTACTTTCCAACCCAACTGGAATTTTTGAATTTGAAGGTCATTTGCCCTGTCAAAACTTAATTCTCCCAAGACTGGTTTCTGCAACTCAAAAAAGGGCCAGAAAGTCATTTTTTGGTAGTTTTTTGACCTTTTGGGGGACCAAAACTGCACAAAATCTCAAGTCCATCCATGGGCATATGTAACTTTGCATGACAAATATAGAAATGTTGAGTTTTCGCCAAAAGGAGTTGCCATGATGAAGGGTCGCGCGCGGGGTGAGACCCGTTAATGGGAAAAACCTGCAAATTGCCTGAAAATGTCAAAATTCACCCAAAATTCTCAAAATTTCTTGGGATTTGTGCTGTGGATAGGCTATTTAGTGCCTTGATCCTTGAGTGAAACCTCAGCCAAGATGCGGAGTGGATTGGGCCTCTTTCTCCTCTTGAGTGTCTCGGTCAACCGCCTTTGAAACATTTTCATCTTTGCCTTGCATACGTGCATTCTTGCCCAATAATGATTTTTCATGTTTCTTAGCAGCCTCTTGTCTTGGTTGGCCTTCGCCAACAGCTTCTCCAAGTGTGCATTGACCCGGATGAGCATAGACTCCCTCTCCTTAGGCAATAGGTCATCGGGCCTTATTCGATTCAAGGTTCGGTCACTGCGAATCCTCCATAGCTCATCGAGGACTTTTTCCTCCTCCAACTGCTTGTTGCGCTGCTCAAGATAATTTATGGTCCATTGAGCCATGTCTAGCTTCTGCTGCAACAAGCGGTTCTCCGCCTCTTTCTGCTGAATAATCTCCTGAAGATCTGAGGTAGGAGAGCGGGTATCAAGGTCAATAATATCGATGTCGGGGTCACCGGCCATCTCCTCCTCAACCATGGGCTGCTTGCCCCTCTGTACTGCCTGTGCTGGTGAAGAAAGCGAGGCCCCTTCCACCTGATGTGGAGATAGCACTCGCTGAGCTGATGATGATGGCGAGACCCCTTCCACCTGCTGTGGAGAAAGTACTCGTCGAGCTGCTGCAAACAAGGCCCTCTGGCCTCTCTGATAAGTGAGCTGAGGTGAGGAACTAACATGTCGAGTGACCGGAATATCAGGCTGCTGAGATGGTCCTCCCTCCTCCTGAATGACCTCAGGATGTGTCTGGGGTGGTGCTGTGAAAAACTCACGGGAAATGAACTCCTCCCATGAGATGACCTGCTGAGCCAACTGATGCAAGACTACGAGCTGAATCAAACCATAATGACATAGGCTCCTGCACTGCTGGGTCAGGCTCTTCCTCTGCATGACGGAGACCATCCTCTCAATGTTTTGATAAAAGAAGACCGGGATGTTCATCATCCGCACTCGAGTGAAGTGCATCAAGAGGCGAATGTGATATGAGTATACCTGGGAAACTCTGCCTTCACAGGTGAAATAAAGCATAATGAGTCTCATCATGGGGCATACTGACTCCGGAGGAACCTGAAAGGAAACACACCGGCCAAATGTCTCATGAATGGTGGCCGGACAAAAGGCTCAAAGTGAACTGTATCCAATACCTTACGCTTATTCCAAATTTCCCCGACATTTGGAATCCCTGTAGCCTGTGCAATGATTTGGAATCCAAGTACATGGTGCCCACCATAAGCTTAGTCCCCTCATCTATGATATGATTCAATTGGAAATACTGCTCCATTTGTGCTAGCCATGCGGACGTGTGAGAACCGTCAAATTTATGCATATCCAACTTGGGAGGTCGCTGACTGGATGGTGGATGGGTGTGCCAGACGTGATGAGAGTGGCTAGACTCACCCTCATGGTATTCATGGCCATTATACGCCTCCTCGTGGGCTGGCTCCTTGCCCTTTGGGAGTGCATCATGTATCTGGTTACTTATTCCTTTAAGCTCAAGTTCGATATTCTTCACCGCAGTGTGGAGGGAGTTCACATGGTCTTCAATTTTGTCGATCGTTTCATTGGCCATCGCTTGAGCGCGAGTTTCTACCATACACCAACCTGATCAAAAATTGGGACCGCCTAAAAAAAATTTACTAAGAAATTGAATGGTACCACCTTGCTCAGCTCGTCGTCCTGATTCTGATGGGCTAGGTCACCAATAAGCGCCCCGGAAGATCTCAGACTTTTTTTTTTTTTGGAAAACTCCTAACGGAGTTTTACTCCTTCCTGATCAATACTGCAGTCGCCAAATCCTCAGAATGTCAATGCCGCCAAAAGTCCTGCAAAAATTATATCCAGGGACAGGAACCCTTCACAACTACTCCGATCTGGTGGATCTGAGAGATCTGAATGGTGGAACAACTGCTGCTGCTGATCTGATGGAGCTGCGGGACTGATGTCGGCTGCTGCTGCTGCACTTGCTGATCTAGAATAGGTGATGTGTGATCCCCCGATAGAAAGGGAACTATGGTCTTGAGGAGTGTCAGGTGCTACAGATCGCAATATACATAAGGGTCTGACAGTAGTACTCGGCCCAATGTTTCAGGGCTCTAACTAAGGAGGATCGACCGTACCCTTAGCCGTACAACCCGACTACCCTATCGTACGGGCGAGTAATCTCTCCGAGTGTTGTTCTCGGTGTACTATAGCCACAAGACGGCCGAAGGTTTATCTATGGCGACGTTTCAAGGGAGCTAGGGGGCTTCCTATATACCCAGAGGGTACGTGGAAGACAGTCCGTGCACGGTTCTGTCTAATGCGCTACTACTCGAAGGGGTACCCACAGGGGTTACAAGGGAGTCCAACAGACGTGACCACCTCTTGTATTTCCTGCGTGCATGCCTCCCCAAATCCGCAGGTTTATGCGCTTAACGACAGATCCCGTGGTTTAAAGACGCCGAAACACGTCTCTAGCCAAAAAAATTTGCTAAAATTTGGAGATCCCACCGAGCCCTGGAAAGAGCTCTGATACCACTTGTTATGCTCTTAACCTGCAAAGTAATACCGAACATAGAATATGCGAAGAAAAGATACCCAGAACACAGAATATGCGAAGAAAATATACCGAGAACACAGAATAGCAATGATTTTATTACTTAGAGAGAAATGTTCACAGGCCTCTTCGAGGGGGCAACCTCCAATAGAGCAGAGCTCGATTACAAAACAAGACACGATACTCCTCGCAGGGAGTCTCTATCCTTTATATATGACTCATACATGCAATACCACGGGCCAATACCGTGGGTTTTATTAATACCATCTATCTAATACTACCGCCCATTTACCATCTATCTAATACTACCGCCCATTTGCAACTAACTGTGGTCCCGTCATTAATTGCGAGTTAACCACTTACAAATATTAATATGGGTTTTATTGACTCTTGACTATGACGTGATCCCATGACATAAATAAGGGGGTTAGGGTGGGACCCTAACAGATTATTCCAAACTAAAATGTTGGAATTGTTTGTAAGTTGCGACACTATGTTGTTGTGTGTCCGGAGAAAAAGAACAAGAAAGGGAAAGACAAACCCATGGCAGCTTCTGCAGAGATAGAGAGCTTCTTAGAGAGATTTGATCAAGAGTTTGGGTTCATAGCTTGTGAGGCCACTAGTGTAGGATCACCTGCCACTAGTGTGCATACCCCCGCTACTAGCAGAGCATCTTCTAGCAATTGTTATGTTGACAATGGCGCTTCCTGCCACATGACAGGAGTCAAAGAGTACTTCTCAGAGCTTTGGAGGGTGATACTGATATGGAGGTAGTACTTGGTGATGTTGATTTCAGGTAGCATCGGATGTGCTCTAGCCACGAAATTTGTTGGAGAGGTTGAGGCACATGAGATCTCAAATACACAGAAAGAGTTTGGGCAGATTCTAAACAAATCAGGAGATATTAAAAAAATTTATATTTTTAATGGAGTCCCTAAGTCTAAACTTAGGGAAAATAAAATATTAATGTGTATTAATATGAATCTGTGTTAGAATGGCCCAAAAGACATGGATCAAGCTAGATCTAATCTTAGCCGTTGATTAGGGACTTAATCTCGACCATTGAGATGTCAACAGAAAAAGTACAAGAGAAGCCTTGAGGGGAACCTGGAGAACACACTAAGGGAGACCAGTCAGTTCAATTTCTGGAGCGGGGTTTGCTGAGAAATTGAACTAGTGGTCTAGAGAGCAGTCAGGAGGCAGCAAATACGGAACAGAGAGACGGGAGATCAGTGCAAAAGAGGCAGACGCAGAGCCAGAGAAAGCCACGCAGAGGCAACAGAGACTACACAGAGCCAGAAGGGCCTGTGTCATCGACTCAGGGGCTGTAGGAGTGACGCAGAGGCCCAAAGAGGTTGTGCAGAGCCTTAATAGGTTGACGCAGGGGGTTTCAGGCTGACACAGAGGGTTCAAGCTGTAGCAGAGGTCAGTAGGGCCTACGCTAGGTTTAGGAAAGTACTGGAAGTTAGCCTATCTTGTTGAAATTTGGTACCGGAGGACAGGTGGTTCCCTAAGGCTTTAATCTTTGGCCTAAAGAAAAGTGTCTAAAAGAATTTAATTTTTCTCCTAAAATGACTTTATAATTTTTATAAAGTCAAATCTAATTTAAAAGTGACTTTAAGTGATAAAGTTATTAAAGTCTAATTTTAAAGTGACTTTAATAAAGTCAATTTAAAATTAGAAAGGAAAAGTGACTTTGGACATAAATGATTAAGTGGGTCTTTATTAAAGTGGGGTAAATTAAAAAATAGAAAGTGAGATTTAAATGAGCATTTAATCTCAGCCGTAAATCTCAATCTATTTCAGCCATTGGATTTAGGGATTCCCTAAAGGTCACTTAGGGTTAGATTAAAGGAGGGAAAGGAAGAAAAGGTCATTCATTCTTTCATGAGCAGATTGAGAGAAGGAGAGCAAGAGAGCAAGGGAGATTTCTGGACAGTGAGGAGAAGGAGGCAGCAGCTTGGCACACATTCCAAAGCATCGTTTCAATAAGTCCGTACAGCTGAGTTAGCACACAGTGAAAGGCAAATCTTGGGCACGATTTTCTAGAAAGGCTGTACAGCAAGTTAGCACAGAAATCGAGGAGCAGAAAATCTGAAGGTTGCTGGCACGTTTTTCAAGGGAGGCCATACAACAAGTGGTTGTACCTTGGCACGCTTTTCTAGGCAGAAATCCATACAGCGGTACTGTTGTTTTTCTGCACAGAAATCGAGAAAAACCGTACAACAGCATTTATGGCAGCGTGCACGCTTTTCTAGGTAGTCCGTACAACTGCATTTAAGGCTGAAATTTGGGCACAAAAATCGAGGAGGCCATACAACATTTATTGTTGTTCTGTTTTGCTGTTTGCATGTTTTTCCAGTTGGCTGTGAGGCACGGAAAACGAGATAAGTTGTAAAAGTTTGCTTGCTGATTTTTTGTTGAATATTTCTCTCACTGTAAATAGCATTTTCCAGAAATAAGAAAGAGCTTTCGAACTGGTTTTCCCCAAGAGTTGTAGGGGGTTTTTCCAGGGTCACCTTGACCAAAAATCACTGTGTTTAAATGTGTTGAATGGCTGTTTGTATGTGTTGATATTTATTTCTGCATTTTCCAGCATTCTGTAATATTTTCAGAATTTGTGTTTTTAGCAAAATTTATCTTCCAGTTGTTGAATGTATGCATATGGGAAATGACATTTAACTATTTGGGAGAAATAAGGTGAAACTGAAAACCGGGGTGGGAAATGAGAAATTTCTACATGGTGTCAGAGCTTGAGTTCTGAAGTGCAGTTTGAGACAGCAACAAGGAAAATTACAGCCTGCTGATTTTTCACTCAGAAAATTCCAGCAAGCTGATTTTTCACAAACAACAGTTTCATTTTTACTACAGTAGTGCTATTTTTCAGTTTTAGGACAACAGGATGTCATTGGGATTGAGGGTGGAGGGTAGGTTGGATGGGCATACCAATTACAGCGTTTGGAAGAAGAGAATGCGGAGTATCTTTGAGGAGGCAGAAGTCTGGGACATTATGGTGCATACCACACAAAACTCTGTTGTTGTGCCTACTGATGCTACTCAGTTGGCTGATTATAACAAAAAGAACAACAAGGGTAAGAGACTAATTCTAGACGGAGTCAAAGACCATTACATTCCTCATGTGAGAGGAAAGAGAAATGCCCATGAGATGTGGACAACATTGTCCAATCTCTACCAGAGTACCAATGAGAACCGGAAAATGATCCTGAAGGAGAAGCTGAAGACCATTAAGATGGGTAATGATAGTGCAGCTGGATATCTCACAAAGATTACTAATGTGAGAGATAGGTTGGCAGTAGTTGGAGAGGTCATTCCACCCACTGAGTTTGTGCGGATTGCAGTGAATGGCCTCCCTCGTTCATGGATGAACTTTGCTGATGGGGTTTATGCACGTGAGACCCTTCCCACATGGGAGAGGTTTTGGGATGATTGCATTCAGACAGAGATAAGGAAAGGTCAGCTTGGGGCAGTGAAACCAGTTGAGCAGGATGAGGATGTAACATTGTTGGCAGGAGGCAAGAAAGGCAAAGGGAAGAAGCAGGCTTCTACAAGCAATGGTGGGGGCAAAGGCAAAGGTAAAGGTAAACAGGGTAACACACAGAAGGACTATTCCAAGGTGAAGTGTTGGAATTGTCAAAAGATGGGACACTATGCAGTTGTGTGTCCGTAGAAGAAGAAGAAGAAGGGGAAGAACCAGAGCATGGCAGCTTCAGCAAAGGTTGAGGACTTTGCATATCATTTCGACCGAGAGTTTGGGTTTACTGCGTGTGAGCCCTCTAGCGCACGATCACCTGCCACACAGGTTCAGAGGGAGCATGTTTTTCCCTCGATTAGCGGAGCATCTTCGGGCATCTGGTATGTGGACAGTGGGGCTTCATGTCACATGACAGGAGTCCATGAGTACTTCTCAGAGCTTTCAGAGAGTGGCACTGATATATAGGTAGTACTCGGTGATGAAAGGGTTGTTAGAGCAGTCGGTGTGGGGACACTGACATTTCAGAGGGAGTCCAAACCTCCCTTGAAGGTGTCAGATGTTCTTTATGTGCCAGGGATGAGGAAGAACCTCATATCCGTCTCAGCTTTGGAGGATAGAGGATATGAGGTACTGTTTAGTGAAGGACAGGTGTTGATGTATCCCAGGGGCACTCCAGCTGATTCAGCTAGAGTGATAGGTGTACGCCATGCAAAGGTGTACAAGTTTGCATTCCAGCCCCTTTTGGCATTGAGCAGTAGTACCGACAGCAGAGCTAGCAGTTCTGAGCTGTGTGAGATTTGGCACCGCAGGATGGGGCATATGTATCATGGAGCCTTGAGGACCTTGCGGGTAATCACTATAGGTGTGCCAAATTTCAGTACTGATCACCTTGATACTTGCAGAGGATGTGCGATGGGCACGTTTGCCAAATCCCCTTTTCCCAGCAATGACAGCAGAGCGACTGGAATACTTGATTTGATTCATTCCGATGTGAGGGGTCGGATGTCTCATGGTTCGGATGTCTCATGGTTCCTTGAGTGGATATGAGTACTATGTTTTATTCATTGATGATCACTCCAAGAGGACCTGGATTTATTTCTTGAAGACCATGAGTGAGATCTTCAAGCAGTTTCAGGAGTTTGGAGCTCTTGTGGAGACACAGACAGGTCAGAAGATCAACTCCATGAGGTTGGACAATGGGGGAGAGTACACCCTTGGAGAGTTTGTTGACTATTGTGCGGAGGCAGGCATTAGGAGGGAGTTCACTGTTCCTTACAACCCCCAGCAAAACGGGGTTGCGGAGAGGAAGAACAGATCCATCGGAGGGGCTGCCAAAGCCATGTTACATGATCAGGGGTTGCCATTGTTCTTGTGGGCAGAGGCCTGCAACCAGGGTTGCAGGAATCGCCCCCCCCCCGGAGGATCCAAACCCGGAACCGCGGATCGGAGCGAACCGTCCCGGAATCCAAGTCGGAAGCGCGGTTCCGATTTTAAGGTTGCGCGGATCCTATTTAAAAAGGCGATTCCTGCCTTTTGGGTTGCGGCCACCCCGGAACCGCGGATCGGAGGGCGGTTCGGGCACGGGGTGGCGCCACGCTTCCGGCCCGGAACCGCACGCCACCCGCACGCCACCCAGGCGATTCCGCAAGCAACCCCGCGGCCTCCTTTTTTTTAATTTATTTTTTTTAAATTTGTTTTAATATGTGACTTAACTAGCATGAGGGGGTGGGTTAGGTTAGTTTAGGGTGAGTCTAGGGTGACTTTAGAAAAGAATAAAGCCCCCATTCTCTTCTCATTTTCTCACTTTGAGTTTATGAGAGTTGGAGAAGAGAAGAGAGGAGAGGAGAAGAGAAGAGAGGAAAGGAGAGGAGAAGAGAGGAGAGCTTGGAGGAGTGAAGAAGGAGGAGCTAGGAGAAGGAGGAGGAGCTAGGAGAAGGAGGAGGAGCTTGGAGCAAGAGCTTGGAGGACTTCATCTACAAGAGCTAAAGAGGTAAGTTCAAACCCCAAACTCCCTTGTTTTTTTGAAAAAAAAATTGTATTTTTCTCCTCCCTCTCCTACTCTTTCCCATTGTTTCTACTTGCTCCTTTATTTACAGGTTGTCCACCACCTATATCCATATTCCAAGATGGTGTTCTTTTGGCTTCTATGTATCATTCCACTCTTGGTTTTAATGATGGCAAGGGTGAGGAATAGAGGGGAAGAGGAAGGGGATGAACTTGGTCCTAATAGTAGTGACCCAATGTATGATGAGGAGGAAGGGTTTGAAGAGGAAGGGGATGAACTTGAAGAGGACACTGAAGCACAAGATGGGAAAGGTACATCAAATCCCTTGTGGAACTATGTGACCAAACTTGAAGGGGGAAAGGGTGGTGGATCTTACAAATGGATGTGCCCTCATGATTGTCATGGAGGAAAACCATATACGGGTTCATATACCCGTCTGAGGAGGCATTTTTGTGGGGTGCTAGAGAGTGATGAAAAAAAGGGTTCTGTGGGGGTAGCCATTTGCCCAAAAATTTCAAGTGAACAAAGACAAAAATACATCAAAATAGAGATGGCTGCACAACAAAAAAACAAGAAACAAAAAACTCATTCAGAATCAAGTGCAACCTCTAAATTTGGTAGTTGCCCATCTCCTTATGGTACTTCTGCAACCTCTGGAGGTAGAAAAACAATAGGGGATTTCCTTAATGTTACTGGGAGGGATGATGTGGATGGAAAGGTAGTCCGTTTTCTTTGTGCTTGCGGTGTACCATTCAATGTGCTTCGCTCTCCCTATTGGCATGACATGGTAAAGGCCATCAATGAAGCCCCAAAAGGATACAAGGCCCCCAACTATGAGAAAGCTAGAACAGTGTTATTAGAAAGAGAAAAAGCTAAGGTTCAAAGAGCTGTGACACGTTTTACACATGAGTGGGTGGATTATGGGGTATCCATTGTATCAGATGGGTGGACAAATATTAGAAACCAACATTTGATAAATGTTCTTGGTGTTTCTTCTAAGGGTGCAGTATTTATTGCATGTCATGACTCCTCCTCCATCAGTGCAACTGCACAAAACATTGCAGATCTCCTATTGAAATCAATCAAAGATGTTGGTCCGAATAATGTGGTTCAAGTGATCACAGATAATGCAGCAAATTGTAAGGCAGCAGGAAAAATTATTGAGCGTACTCATCCACACATCTTTTGGTCTGGGTGCCTGGTTCACACATTGAACCTTTTGATGCATGATATTGTGAAACACAAAGAATGTGGGTGGATTGCTGAGGTTTACAGGAAAGGGAAGCAGCTCATTAAATTCATCACAGGGCATACAAGGGTAAACTACTTCTATGGCACTTACTCCAAGTTGCAATTGCTTAAAATTGCAAAGACAAGATTTGCTAGTTATTACCTCACCTTTAGGCGGCTAGTGAAGGTGAGACAAGCTTTAACTAATCTGGTGTGTGCTGAAACATGGGATGAAATTAACCAGTGTACAGATGGTGCTACTGCTAATGTAGTCAAGGACACTGTTCTTGACACTTACTTTTGGTCACAGGTTAAATATGTTTTGCAATTCACCAAACCAATTTATTACATGATCAAGTTTGCAGATTCAGATCGACCAGTAATTGGGGAGGTGTATGAGCAAATGGATAGCATGTTGGGGCAGATTAAAGACATTGTTGAGCCTAGAGATACCACCTTGTACAATTATATTCGTGAAGAGGTGGAAAAGCGATGGGATATGCTAAATGTTCCATTGCATGCATTAGCATATGTTTTGACACCTAGGTACTATCATCCATCATGGCTTTCAAAACCAGCACCTGGGGGGGGAAGCAGGAAAAAACCACACCAAGATAAAGAGGTTCACGAAAAATATATGGCTGCATTGAGTAGATTAATCCCTGATAATGAGGAGGCTGCATTGGTACGGAGACAGGTGAGCAACTATACGCTCAACACTGGTCCATTTGGGAGCATGCATTCAATTGAAGATCGAGAGCATTTTTCTGCTCTTGAGTGGTGGAACATGCATGGAGGGCCTACTCCACTTCTACAGAGTTTGGCATTGCGGGTGCTATCACAGGTGGTAAACACTTCTTCTGCAGAGAGGTGTTGGAGCTCTTATTCTTTCATCCACAGTGTTAAAAGGAACAGGTTGAGTTTAGATCGGGCAGAGAGCTTGGTTTATGTTCATTACAACTTGCGATTGTTGTCCCATTACTGTGAAGATGCAAAGTCTAATAAAGACTTGTTGACTTGGGACAAGCATCCAGAGGAGCCCAATTTGGAGGATGGAGTGTTGCAACTAGAGCAATTAGAGGATGCTCTTATCCAGGTATGTCCATTGTGGTATGAATTTTCCAATTTTCCCTTATAAAGCATTTCTCTAATTCATGTTTTTAATTTTTTTGTTAACTAGTGTTTTTTTTTTTTTGCATGAATTTTTTGAGCGATTCTAGGATGATGATGACCGTGTTGATATGCCACCACCCCCACCCCCATCTGGTCCTAGGTTCCATGGTTCAACACCAACAGCAGGGGGTTCTTCTTCATCAGTTCCAGTGCCACGACTTACACAGGGACCATCTTCTTCATTGCCACCACGTGGAGGCACGCCATCACGTTCTATTCGTGGTGGAAGGAGGAGAGATTAGTAGATATATTCACAATCTACTTCTTTTTGTCATAGTCTATAGATTACTCATTAGACTTGTAGACTTGTGAATTTGAATTTTGAACCTTTTTGGCTTGGCGGTGACCAAGTGACATATTTTGTAAACATTATTATTTGAATTTTGGACATGACAAATGTTGACAGTTGCTCACTTGCTAGATAAATCATAATATGCTCTATGTTTTATGTTTTATAATATGCTTAAATGTTTTATGTTTTATAATATGCTTAAAAATTTGATGTATGTTTGTAATAGCTAGAATATAGATGATTGTTGTACATACTAGTAACTACAATGGAATCATGGATGCCATATCTATCTTGATTTATGCAAAAATATGCATGTTTTCATGTCTTCTACAATTAATTTGGTATTTGGGATGTTTGTTTTGAGTATAAATGCAAAAAAATATATAAAAATATATATATATATAGCAGACGCTTCCGCGGACGCTTCGCTCCCTAGATTTTTGGAAAATGACGCTTCCGCGCTTCGCGCTTCCGCTTCGCGCTTCCGCTTCGCTCCCGCTTCGTGCAACATTGCCTGCAACACAGCTGTTTATTTGCAGAACAGGAGTACGCATCGTGCCTTTGATCCGGATTTAAGCAGGAACGCAATAGATTACAGAGATAACCATAAATACAGAGATGCGATAACCATAAAAACAGAGATGCAGCGGAAATAATACTTCATTTCATTAATGGAGAATACTGAAATATGCTTACAAATAGAAATAACCCAGCTAGGGCGATGGTAGCTTATCTCTGAGAAGAGATGTGTCGGCTACATGCCTTTGAACTGTTTCGAACTGTGTTTACAATGAGGCTCGAAGGCCTATTTGTTATTGAGAAACAATGGAAAACCCTTAACATTCCAAAACCTAACCCTAGAAGATGAAACACCAAACTATGGGCCCTGTTTGGGTAAATTGGTACATCAACTTCCCGGGGTCGTAACTTTGGCATACGATCTCCGTTTGACGCGCATGATAGCCTGTTGGAAAGATCTCTCCGAGGACTACGACGGAAAAGACGATTTTTTATCTAAAAAATCGCGGAGGTAGATTTCCCAAAAAACGTCGTTTAGGGCCTCAAAACGGCTCCGAAAGTTTAGGACCCGAAAAACTGCTAAAAATAGTAAACTGCGCTATAATTAAGGAAACTGAAAAACTGAAAGAGACAGTTGTGGGGGTCCAAATGGGATAGGTGGGTGGCCACCAACATCCACCTGGATCATTCCTCCCCCCTTAGGAAGCAATGGTCCCCATTGCGTTGAGTTCCTCCTTGAGATGAGGAAGCTTCTGTTGAGCTGGGTCTCCAGTGAGCTGTTCTGCAATATCTGATGTGTCCAGAAATGGTGGGAAGCATGGTCGGCGATGGTCCACATTGAACAATCGGTGCAAGCGAAGGAATGGAGGAATGTTGTGCTTCAAAGCATTGTTGCCCACAGCCTTATTACTGGTGTAAGGACCATTTCGAAGCGGTCTGAGTTTCTGATGGGTTCTGGTAAGGCGTTCTCTCTGCAGATGTAACCAAACTTTTTCGCCCACCTGAAACTTGTGTGGTACTCCTCTGGGTAAGGAGAAGTTGTTCCTGTGTTCTGTGATGACTGTATCCCTATGTTGTTGCTGCTGCGTGGAGGAACCCTTTGCGGGGGTCATGGATGTAGCAACGATCTTCCCCTTACTTTGGGAGCGAACCAGACAGAAAATAAATTTCCTAGTCTGTGAGATGAGCTTGCTGCCTTTCTTAGCAATGATCAAAGAGGTGGTGGTAGGTGGAGCTACCTCTGGTATCCTGTATAATGAATTATCCAAAGAAATAATGACAGCGCGAGGCCTTGACTCATACACAGCATGTCGCCTCCACAAGTATGGCTGGCCTAATAGTACATCACAAACATCCAGAGGTGTAACATCACACAATACCTCATCTATGAAGGGCTTGATGCTGTAGGGAAGGCGGCACTGCTGGTGAACTTTGAGATCTCGTCCTTCATGAAGCCACCCGATACTGTACGGTTGTGGGTGTGGCGTAGTTGGTAGACCCAACCGCTTCACAACCTCTGCTGAAACGAAGTTCTTTTGGTTGCCATTATCGACAATGAATTGCAGCGGCGAACCCTTCACCCACATCTGTGAGTGGAAAAGACGTTCCCCCTCCTCTGGCTCTTCGGGCTCATTCTTCTGGATCTTGGCAGTGGCAACAATGGCACTAGGATCTGCATCAATGATTTGCTTCCCTTTGCCATCCCCCTTGTCGGGTTCCAGCTCAGAGTCAGAACATGCATCTGATTCGGAAACCTTCAACTCGGCCACCAGCGACTGCTTGGTCCAACACTCACTTGTGTTATGAGCGGGACTCTTGTGGAACTCACACCACTTTCCTGTGTCCTTCTTCGGCTTCGTGGTGTTGTTCTTTTCTTGCAGCTTAGAGGGGTTGTCTTGGGTCACCGCGCCTTGGCTTTGTCCTTTGGGCTTCGGATTTGCAGATCCAAAGTCTCGCTTCTTCTGTTTGAACGTTTGCTCAATTTTGACAACGTATCGGTATGCTGTGCTGAGTGAGGAGATGTTCAAGAACTCCATCTCTTCCTGGATGTATCTGTGTAGACAGCCGCGGTATTTGAGTACCAGATGCAGCTCAGAATCTTTGATACCCAACTGTGTGCGAAGGGTATGAAAAATATTTGTGAACTCTGGTACATCTTGGTCTCGTCCCTGCCGCAGTGTGGTCCATTTGATGTATTTGTCCTCATAGCTTTTGACAGGGTAGTACTGCTCCTTGATGGCATCCCGGAAGTCATTCCAAGTGGGGGCGGCTGAAAACAGTGAGCCTGTACTTTCATCCTTCTGCTCGCAGTATGTTTCCCACCAGTCCTTGACGTGGGGGGCTGCTTTGAGAAGAGCGAAAACAATCTTTTCCCGACTTGAAAATTCATCAACAGAAAAATACCCATCTAGCAGATTTAACCATTTACCTACGGCATCTGCGTCTATTTGACCCTTGAAGATGGGGATTTCAAAATTAACTTGTACCTTAAACGGTGTGGCGTTTCCAGAGTAGCTGTTGGAAGTCGATGCGTCGCCTCTGGGTAGCCGCTGAAGGATCTGCGCAAAGCTATCCATCATCGTGTTCCTTTGCCGCTCGAGGGCTTCTTCGAGCAAGATTCTGATAGGATCTCCTGCCCCCTCGTCTTTCTTCTCATCTGCCATGGGAGGTCGTCGAGATTTGCGAGGCTGGTCTTGCAAAGGTTCGACCAATTCAAGCCCTAACTCCTTATATCCCGACCTCGTTGGGGACATGCAAAGAAAAACAGAGAAAAAGCAGACCGCTCTGATACCACTGATCCGGATTTAAGCAGGAACGCAATAGATTACAGAGAGCCATAAATACAGAGACGCGATAACCATAAAAATAGAGATGCAGCGGAAATAATACTTTATTTCATTAATGGAGAATACTGAAATATGCTTACAAATAGAAATAACCCAGCTAGGGCGATGGTAGCTTATCTCTGAGAAGAGATGTGTCGGCTACATGCCTTTGAACCGTTTCGAACTGTGTTTAGAGGCTCGAAGGCCTATTAATTATTGAGATACAATGGAAAACCCTTAACATTCCAAAACTTAACCCTAGAAGATGAAACGCCAAACTATGGGCCCCGTTTGGGTAAATTGGTACATCAACTTCCCGGGGTCGTAACTTTGGCATACGATCTCCGTTTGACGCGCATGATAGCCCGTTGGAAGAATCTCTCCGAGGACTACGACGGAAATAACAATTTTTACTTAAAAAATCGCAGAGGTAAATTTCCCAAAAAACGTCGTTTAGGGCCTCAAAACAGCTCCGGAAGTTTAGGACCCGAAAAACTACTAAAAATAGTACACTGCGCTATAATTAAGGAAACTGAAAGAGACAGTTGTGGGGGTCCAAATGGGATAGGTGGGTGGCCACCAACATCCACCTGGATCAGCCTTGGGGCACATGACTCCGGAGGAGGCTTTTTCTGGGAAGAAGCCTGATATTGGTCATCTTCATATCTTTGGGTGCATTACATACTCTTACATACCCAAGGAGAAGAGGACCAAACTAGAGCCCACCGCAGAGAAGGGTATCTTTGTGGGCTACAGTGAGACCTCAAAGGCCTTTCGGATTTACATTCCTGCACACAGGAAAGTTGTTGTCAGGCAAGATGTGAAGTTCAAGGAGGACAGGGCCTTTAAGAGGTCACAGGAGTTAGAGTATCTGGATCAGCCAGACCTTCAGCAACAGTTGAGTTAGTCGCAGGGATCCAGTGGGCAGGGATCAGGAGGATCCAGAGGTACATCTATGACGATGTCAGGTCCATCAGTGAGCAATGGTTCGCCGAACCAGAAGGGTGGTGCTCCGGGCAGCATGTAGAGCAGTCCACAGAGCAGTTTACTAGGGAGTCCACTGATGGACAGTTCACACGGTACCTCAGCTTCTACAGGTTCAGGTGCAGGTAGGAGGACAGCAGACAAACAGTCAGGAGTTCAGGCTCCTGATGATGATGATGAGGAGGAGTTTCATTCTCCAATGGGAGAAGTATGCTCAAGGAATAGGAAGCCTAAGTGGCTTCAGCCGTTGAGACCTTCAATGATTTACTGTGATAATCAAAGTCGCATTAAACTCACGGAGAATCCAGTATTTCATGACAGATCAAAGTATATCGGGATCAAATATCATTTCATCAAAGACTATGTTCAGAAGGGAGCTGTAAAGCTTGAGTATATTCCCACTGATGAGCAGGTTGCAAATATTCTTACCAAAGCCTTACCACGAGGCAAGCATGTCTACTTTAGAGACAAGATGGGTGTGGTGAGGAACACCTTCCTCGGTAAGAGGGAGTGTTGAAATTTGGTACCGGAGGACAGGTGGTTCCCTAAGGCTTTGATCTTTGGCCTAGGGAAAAGTGTCCAAAAGAATTTAATTTTTCTCCTAAAGTGACTTTATAATTTTTATAAAGTCCAATCTAATTTAAAAGTGACTTTAAGTGATAAAGTTACTAAAGTCTAATTTTAAAGTGACTTTAATAAAGTCAATGTAAAATTAGAAAGGGAAAGTGACTTTGGACATAAATGACTAAGTGGGTCTTTATTAAAATGGGGTGAATTAAAAAATAGAAAGTGAGATTTAAATGAGCATTTAATCTCAGCCCTAAATCTCAATCTATTTCAGCGATTAGATTTAGGGATTCCCCAAAAGTCACTTAGGGTTAGATTAAAGGAGGGAAAGGAGGAAAAGGTCATTCATTCTTTCATGAGCAGATTGAGAGAAGGAGAGCAAGAGAGCAAGGGAGATTTCTGGATAGTGAAGAGAAGGAGGCAGCAGCTTGGTACACATTCCAAGGCAGCGTTTCAGTAAGTCTGTACAGCTGAGTTAGCACACAGTGAAAGGCAGCTTTGGGCATGATTTTCTAGAAAGATCGTACAGCAGTTTTGGTTCAGATTCCAAGGAGGTCATACAGCAAGTTAGCACATAAATCGAAGAGCAAAAAATCTGAAGGTTGCTGGCATGTTTTTTCAAGGGAGGCCGTACAGCAAGTGGCTGTACCTTGGCACGCTTTTCTAGGCAGAAATCCGTACAACTGTATTGCTATTTTTCTGCACAGAAATCGAGGAAAACCGTACAACAGCATTTATGGTAGCTTGCACGCTTTTCTAGGGAGTCCATACAACAACATTTAAGGCTGAAATTTGGGCACAAAAATCGAGGAGGTCGTACAACATTTATTGTTGTTCTGTTTTGCTATTTGCAAGTTTTTCCAGTTGGCTGTGAGGCACGGAAAACGAGATAAGTTGTAAAAGTTTGCTTGCTGATTTTTTGTTGAATATTTCTCTCACTGTAAAAAGCATTTTCCAGAAGTAAGAAAGAACTTTCGAACTGGTTTTCCCCAATAGTTGTAGGGGGTTTTTCCAGGCTCACCTCCACCAAAAATCATTGTGTTTAAATGTGTTGAATGGCTGTTTGTATGTGCTGATATTTATTTCTGCATTTTCCAGCATTCTGTAATATTTCCAGAATTTGTGTTTTCAGCAAAATTTATTTTCCAGTTGTTGAATGTATGGATATGGGAAAGGGCATTTAACTATTTTGGAGAAATAAGGTGAAACTGAAAACCGGGGTGGGAAATGAGAAATTTCTACATATCTGTAGGTAAGCCAGTTTGGTACCCTGTTGTACAAGAAAATTGCTGAATAGTAAAATCCTCCCTTGTTGCACCGATTTTCCCACATTGGGTTTTTCCAGGGACATTAGTCTAAAATAATTGTGTCAATGTGTGCATATTTTTGTTTCTGTAATACGATGTGATATCTACAACAATATTTATTTTAATGTTTATTGAAGTAACTTCAAGAATAACTTATGATGAAATAAGTAGGAAAAGTAAATCAGTTGTTGCAGTGATAGAATTTTCGCAGGTGATGACAACATTGTTAGAGCAGTGGATGTGGGGACATTGGCATTTGATAGGGGGCCCAAACCTCCCTTGAAAGTGTCAGATGTTCCATATGTGCTTGGAATGAAGAAGAACCTAATATCCGTCTCAGCAGTTGCAGATAGAGGGTATGATGTGTTGTTCAGGAGAGGGCAGGTGCTTATATATCCGAGGGGAACTCCGACTTCTTTAGCTAGAGATATTGGTGTGCACCATGCCAAGGTGTACAAGTTCTCATTCCAGCCCCTAATGGCATTGAGTAGCAGCACCCGAGACAGGACCGACAACAGATCTAGCAGTTCAAAGTTGTGTGAGATTTGGCACCACAGGATGGGGCACATGTATCATGGGGCCTTGAGTACATTGCGGGAGATCACCACTGGTGTGCCAGATTTCAGTTCTGATCACCTTGATGTATGCAGAGGATGTGCTATGGGGAAGTTTGCCAGATCCCCTTTTCCCAGCAGTGACAGCAGAGCGACCGAGATCCTTGACTTGATACATACCGATGTGAGTGGTTGGATGTCTCATGTATCATTGAGTGGCTATGAGTACTATGTTTTATTCATTGATGACCACTCTAGGAAGACCTAGATTTATTTCTTGAAGACCAAGAGTGAGGTCTTCAAGCGGTTTCAAGAGTTCAAAGCTCTTGTGGAGACCTAGATAGGTAGGAAGATCAAGGTCCTCAGGTCGAAGAATGGAGAGGAGTATACCCTTGGTGAGTTTGTTGATTTTTATGCTGAGACAGGCATTGGGATGGAGTTCACAGTTCCTTACTACCCCAGTGGAATGGGGTTGTAGAGAGGAAGAACAGATCCATTGCAGGGGCTGCCAAAGCCATGCTTCATGATCAGGGATTACCTTTATTTTTGTGGGCAGAGGCCTACAACACTGTTGTGTACTTGCAGAACAGGAGTCCACATCGTGCCTTAGGGAATGTGACTCCAGAGGAGGCTTTTTCTGGGAGGAAGCCTGATTTTTGGCACATTCGTACCTTTGGGTGCCTTACATATTCCTATGTCCCCAAGGAGAACAAGACCAAGCTACAGCCCACTGCAGACAAGGGAATCTTTGTGGGTTATAGCGAGACCTCGAAATCTTATCGGATTTATATTCTTGCGCAGAAAATGGTTGTCAGGCGGGATGTGAAGTTCGAGGAGGAGAGAGCTTTCAGGAGGTCACGGGAGTTAGAGTATCTAGAGTCACCAGACCCTTAGGAGCAGCTGAGTCAATCATAGGGATCTAGTGGTCAGGGATCAGGAGGCACATCGATTACAGTGTCAAGTCCATCAGTGAGCAGAAGCTCTTAGAGTCAGGTGGGTGGTTCTTTGAGCAACATGCAGGGCAGTCCGCATAGTAGTTCACAGGGTAGTCCACTAATGGACAATTCACACGGTACTTCAACATCTACAGGCACAGATTCAGGCATGAGGTCAGTTGGCAACCCTTCAGGAGTTCAGGCTCCTGATGATGATGCTTCGGTGGGAGAAGTATGCTCAGGGAAGAGGAAGCCCAAGTGGCTTCAAGATACCTTGAGTGAGGCCACATGAGTTGTTGGGCCAAAGTGACAGGTTAGATAGAGTAAACCACCCGAGCGGCTCTGTAGTTACATGGCAATGCTAACAAGCATTGTTGATTCTGAGCCTTCTAGTTATGGGGAGGCAGCCAACCAACAGGTTTGGAGAGAGACCATGATGGAGGAGTATTCTTCTATTATGAATAACGATGTTTGGGAGGTAGTGTCGAGGCCTGAAGGTAAATCAGTGGTTACTTCCAAATGGCTCTATAAGATAAAGCATGTTGCAGATGGCAGCGTCGAGAAGTTCAAGGCTCGCTTTGTGGCAAGAGGTTTCTCACAGGTAGAGGGAGTTGACTATGAGGAGACCTTTGCTCCCGTAGCTCAGTACACATCTATTCGCTCCATTATATTGATTGCAGTAGAGATGGTTGGAAGATCCACCAGATGGATATGAAGACCGCATTTCTCAATGGCTTCATTCAGGAGGAGGTTTATATTGAGCAGTCGCAGGGCTTTGAGGTGCATAGGAAGGATTCCCATGTATGCAAATTGAAAAAGGCACTCTATGGCCTGAAGCAAGCTCCCAGAGCTTGGTACTTGAGGATTGATACATACTTGCAACAGTTGGGTTTCACAAAGAGTGAGGCTGATCCGAACCTATACTTCATTGTGGTGGGTGAGGAGCTTCTCATTCTAGTGTTGTATGTTGATGACTTGATCATCACTGGTGTAGACAGACTCATTGAGGGTTGCAAGAGAGATCTTTCTTCAGAGTTTGAGATGAAGGATATTGGCTTGATGCATTACTTTTTGGGATTGGAGGTGTGGCGGGAGGAGGGGCATTTCTTCCTAGGACAAGGGAAGTACATTGTGGATATTCTTAGTAGATTCCACATGGAAGACTGCAAACCCATGTCTACACCTATGATCACTAACTGGAAGAAGCTTCACGCTTCTGATTCCGAGTTGCTGGATCCTACTCTATACAAATAACTAATTGGTTGTTTGATGGATTTGGTCAACACTCTACCAGATATATGTTTTGCAGTTAACACTATGAGTCAGTTCAGGTGTGAGCCAAGGAGAGTGCACTGGGTGGCTGCAAAACACATTCTTCGTTACTTGTAGGGGACTGTGAATTTGGTCTGGATTATAAACAGGGTGATGGAGTGAGATTGGCACGGTACACAGATTTAGATTGGGCAGGTTGTACTTCAAATAGGAAGAGTACTTTCGGGCGTTGTTTTGGGTTGGGTTCGGAAGTTGTGTCGTGGATCAGCCAAAAACAACAGTCAGTTGCATTGAGTTCAGCCGAGGCAGAGTATATGGCTGCTAGTTTGACTAGTTGTGAGGCCATATGGCTTCACAAGATGTTGTTTGGTCTATTTGGTCAAGCATTGAGACCTTCAGTAATTCACTGTGATAATCAGAGTTGCATAAACTCACGGAGAATCCAGTTTTTCATGATAGTTCAAAGCATATTGAGATCAAGTAATACTTCATTAGAGACTATGTCCAAAAGGGAGTTGTTAAGCTTGAGTACATATCCACAAATGAGCAGGTAGCGGACATTTTCACCAAAGCCTTACCATGGGGCAAGCATGTCTACTTTAGAGACAAGATGGGAGTGATGAGGAACACTATTCTCGGTAAGAGGGAGTGTTTAAATTTGGGTACCAAAAGAAAAGTGGTTCCCTAAGGCTTTGATCATTGGCCTAGGAAAAAGTGTCTAAATTTATTTTGTACTTTTCTCCTAAAGTGACTTTATAAGTGGTAAAGTCAATTTAATTTAAAAGTGACTTTATAAGTGGTAAAGTTACATTCTAATTTAAAAGTGACTTTATAAGTGGTAAAGTTACATTCTAATTTAAAGGTGACTTTATTAAAGTGAATGTAGAATTAGAAAGTGAAAAAGTGACTATGGAAATAAAATGTTAAGTGGGTGTCTATTTAAGTGGGTGAGTTAAAAAAATAGAAGGTGAAATCAAATGCACATTTATTATCATCCTTAGATCTAAATGAATCTCAGCCATTACATCTTAGGGTAACCCAAAAGGTCATTTAGAGAATAAAAGGAGAAGAGAAGAGGAAATGATCAATTCATTCTTTCATGGGCATTTGAGAGAAAGAGAAGAGAGAGCAAGGGGAAAATTTCTGAGTGGTGAGGAAGCGAAGGAGATGTTAAAATTGGCAAACAGGGCAAAACTTCATGTGGGTCATCTTATTCATGGCTAATAATATTTTTATTAGATTCCTCTCGTCGAGAGGTGTAGGATTGATATAAAGATCATCCAATTCCGATAAGTATTCATGGAGATATGAATTTATTTTGATTATGGAATTATTATCAAGCCGACCTACAACTCATGTAGGCTCAGAAGCCCAACAGTCGCATCTATTCACCCACCAACGTTGTGTATAAATATAAGAGGACTTTTCCTCATTTGGACTCACTCATCTCATCACATCTCTCTCTCTCTACTGCGCAGATATGAGTCTCTTCTCTACTATGCTGAAATGGGTCTCTCTCTCTCACACGTGAAGCCGGAAGCTGTTGAATTTGAAGCTGCAACTGCAGAAGTAAAGATTGACTTGCGTGGCCTAGAAGATCTCCTCTTTGGAACTGCGCTGTAGGTTCATCTGAACCTCCTTTGAAAGCCGCAACTTTTGGTGGTGGAATGAAGCCAAACCGACAAATTGTTTGCAAGATATTGATTGTCTTAGTTTGAAGCCGGAAACTGCTGAAACTGAAACTGCAACTGCAGAAGTAAAGATTGACTTGCGTGGCCTAGAAGATCTCCTCTTTGGAACTGCGTTGTAGGTTCATCTGAACCTCCTTTGAAAGCTGCAACTTTTGGTGGTGGAATGAAGTCAATCCGACGAACGGTTTGCAAGATATCGACTGCCCTAGTTTGAAGCCGGAAATTGCTGAAACTGAAGCTGCAACTGCAGAAGTAAAGATTGACTTGCGTGGCCTAGAAGATCTCCTCATCTGAACTGCGCTGTAAGTTCATCTGAACCTCCTTTGGAAGCCGAAAGTTTTGGTGGTGGAATGAAGTCAATCCGACTGTCAGTTTGTGAGATATGGTCTGCCCTAGTTTGATAATGAAGCCGCTAATGTTGATGCTACTGATCTAGGGTTTGCTACTGCTAATATGAATCAGATTTATTGTACTCTTTCTCTCTGCTGAATTATTGAAGATAAAAGAAGATTTGATCAAAGGGTTTCCCCACACATTTGTGGGGTTTGTCCCTGGCTAGCCGCCACATCTTGTGTCTCTTGTCTTGGCTTGTTTTTTGTCGATCGTTTAATGTTCTATCTGCACTTTACTTTATGTACATGTGATTGCTAATCGGTGGAATATAATAAGAAAAAGAAGTAAACTGTTATAAGCATAGAACATACCATAACTTAACAGGAGAGCAGCGAACAGACATTTTAGAAAATCTGGGCAGCAGCATTTATTAGCACTCATCCCAAGGAAAAATCGTACAACAGGAGAAAGGCACAGATATATAAGAAGAGGGACAACACAGAAATCAAGGAAGAGAGACAGCAGCAAGGGCACGAATTTCAAGGCAGATTTGCTAGAATTTAGACTGTGTATTTCAGTTTCTCTGTAAAAGCATTTTCATAAATAAAAAAGAGCTCTCAAACCGGTTTTCTCCAAGAGTTGTAGGGGGTTTCTCCACGGTCACATTGACCAAAAATCACCGTGTTATTTTCTGTGTGTGGCTGTCATAATTTTGCTGTGTTTTATTTCTGCAATTTCAGCAGTTGTGAAATCTCTAAATTTGTGTTTTCAAAAAATTATTGTCATTTTCAGATTTTAGAATTTTTATCATGTTGAGATTTAAAACTAAATGCATGGAGTGATAATTAAAACTGATAAACGGACTGGGAGTTGATATTTCTTCAAGTGGCAGTGTCATGTGTAGTAGTACAATAGCACCAACAACAGTGCGGAAAGGGAGATTTTTCAAACACATAGCAGCATGCAGTTGGGCATTGTTGCTAGAGCACTTTCCTCGCTAAGAGGGAGTGTTAGTTTTTGGTAGCATCGGAAGTGCTCTAGCCTTGAAAATTGGTGTAGAGGCTAAGGCGCATGAGTTCTAAAGAACCCAAAAACCGTTTGGTGAAATTCCATCTGGATTGTATTTTATTAAAATGATTAATATTTTTAATGGGATTCCTAAGTCTAAACTTAGGAAACTTAAAATATTAATGGGTATTAATCAAAACATGGGTGAGAATGATCTAGAAGGTAGATCAAGTCATGTTTTAATCTTAGCCATTGATTAGAGACTTAATCTCGACCGTTGAAGACTCAACAAGAAAAGTATAAAATGGAGGCTTGGGGTTCATTTGGAAACACACACGGAAAGAACCAATTGATCAAGAATTCGATTCGTAGGGGTAAGGTTTGCTAAGGATTTCGAATTAAGTGATGATTCTGTAGGAGAGGGGCACTGAGAATCCGGGCAGACTTTCCAAAGAATACAGACAAAGAGGCGGAGAGAACCAGCAGAGCAAAAAAGTTGTCTGTCACGTAGAAGCCGGAACTATTGGGAACAGTGAGAACTGTCGGGAACAGTCGGAACTGTCAGGAACTGTCGTAATTGTCGGAACTATCGGGAACAACCGGAACTGTCGGGAATAGGCGGAATTGTCAGGAACTACTGGAACAGCCAGGAAAACTGACGCAGAGGGAAGACGCTGGCACTGCCCAGAACAGGCGGAACTATCGGGAACTGCCGAAACGGCCGCGAAAGCCGACGCAGAGGGCAGAAAGCTAGAACGGCCGGAATGGCCAGGAAAGCCGATGCAGTGGGCAGAAGCCGGAACTGTCGATAACAGCTGGAACAAACGGGAAAGCTTATGGATAGGGCAGAAGCAAAACTGTCAGGAACAACCGGAATTACCAAGAATTGCTGGAACATCCGGGAAAACTGACACAGAGGGCGGAAGAGCTGACGTAGAAATAGTCGAGGTTAGCCAGTCTTGTGTCGGATCAGCCGGAATTCTGCCAGGTGAAGTGAGGTAAAACTCACTCAGATTTTCCGCTAGTATTTTCTCTATAAAGGATTGCTAGATGAGCATCCTAGATTTGTATTCATATATTTCTCCTGCATTATAATAAACCCTCAGAACTGCTGCACCTGTTTTCCCTAATTAGGTTTTTCTGTGGACTATTGTGTCCAAAAATAAGTGTGTCCTATGTATCTTGTTCTTTACTCTGTTTTTTGTTTCATGAGGTCAAATATTTAATTAGTGTAGGCTGCAGAAGTAGTTTGCTTCAGTGTTCAGAAGAATAACTTGATGAATGTAATTTAAAAAATCTAGTAGGTGAAGTAGATTCAGATTTGTTGCAGTAGGGGTTCCTTAAGGATTAGGAATTTTCACAACTAGCTCATAAACAAAATAACAAGCCTCTCGAGAGGTCGAATGATCAATAATCGATGTTCTTGGGCTCTCTAAGAAACCTGATGAAGTCCATATGTGCCATAGTGATGCATAGGACTTCCAAAATTATGGACAAGGAGTTGGACCTTGTTCTCCACATAATAAACCTGAGGTGCTCCCAATGGGTGTGAGGGCACACAAGTGACCTCATGGGTCTCCAAGTAAGTCGAAGATGCTTGTAGACCATTTGTAAGGGCTCAAATGATTGTGTAAGTGATGCCATATCATAATACAAGTCTTGGGCCATCTGCCAAGTGCATGGTACATCTATGGTGTTGGCTGGGCAAAGGTGAACCAGGTGCATCTTTCTCATCCAATAGGTGCATCTCAAGGAATCTCTGAACATCTCTAGGGATCTATGGAGTGTTTTCTATTGTTGTGGATGCCCATGGCTCTCAACACACACCCTACATGTGCCAATGTAGCCCTTTGGAGGGTTAGGACCCCATATAGGGAGACCAAACCCAAGATGAAGACCATCTGCAATCCTGCATAAGATCCAATGTGTCCCTTAGCCTTCCAGTACAACAAGTCATCAAGGAAATCGAGTAAAATAACTTACAAACCATGAATAATAGGTGGGGACTTCATGTCAAAATTGGCAACTAGGGCCAAACTCTATGTGGGTCATCTTATTCATGGCTGATAATATTTTTATTAGATTCCTCTCGTCGAGAGGTGGAGGATTGATCTAAAGATCATCTGATTCCGATAAGTATTTATGGAGATATGAATTTATTTTGATTGTGGAATAATTACCAAGCCGACTAGCAACTCATGTAGGCTCAGAAGCCCAACAGACACATCTATTCATCATCAACATTTGTGTATAAATACAGGAGGTCTTTTCCTCATTTGGACACACACATCTCATCACATTTCTCTCTCTCTCCTGTGCAGAAAAGAGGCTCTTCTCCTACTGTGCAGAAAGAGACTCTTCTCTCACACGTGTGGAAGGAAGGACGCAGATTTAGGGTTGCAACTACAGATCGAAAGTTTGACCAGCGTTGATCATCAGTCTCCCTCTCAGAATTGCGTTGTAGGTGAATTTGACTCTCGGTGGAAGGCCACATTTTTTGGTGAAGGAATCAAGCCGATCCGACGGTCGGTTTGCAAGATATTGTCTACCCTAGTTTAGGGATGATCTAGGGTTTGTTGCTGCTGATGTAAATCAGATTTATGTACTATTTCTCTCTACTGAATTATTGAAGATAAAAGAAGATTTGATCAAAGGGTTTCCCCATATTGGGGTTTGTCCCTGGCTAGCCACCACATCTTGTGTCTCTTGTCTTGGCTTGTTTTCTGTCGATCGTTTAATGTTATATCTGCACTTTACTTACTGTACATGTGATTGTTGATCTATGGATAATAATAATAAAAGAAGTAAATTGCTCTAAGCATAGAACATACCATAAATTAACATGGTATCAGAGCTAAAGTGAAGACAAAGCTCGAGCAAGAGCAAGAGAAATCACCGAAGAGAAGATTGGCAAGGCTATCTTAAAAGAACTATGGGATCCTCAACACTCTTCCTTGCCGAAGACAAGCTCCGTGAGAAGTCTGACTATCACGGATGGAAGATGTCTCTCGATCTAACCTTAGAAGATCAAGGAGTGTTGGACCATGTGAGAGGCAATATTGTTCAGCCTCCATCAAATGCACCCGCTGTTGCCAAGAACAAATGGAAAACCGATGAAATCAAAACAAAGAAGATCATCCGGGACTCTATCGACAAGCGCTTGGTGGCCTACATCTCCGCATGAACACCTCCAAGAAAATCTACGATAGACTTGTGAGTTTATTTAAAGTTAATGATGCAAATCAAGTTTTGTTTCTTAGAAATACGCTGAAGGAAATTAAGAAGGGCAAAGATGAGAGCATGCAATCATATTTTTTAAGAATCACCTAGATCAAGAACGATCTCCTATCTATTGGAGAAATTATCACTGATAGGGAAATGGCACTCTCAACCCTTGGAGAATTACCATCTGAATGGTACGTGTTCAGGACTACTCTTCTCAACAATAACGTAATGCCTGGTTTCGAGGAATTAATGGCAAGATGCATTCAAGAATAAAAAAGGATAGAAGAGCAAGAAATGTCCATGCCTAAAGGTCCTCGAGCTGCCTTTTCTTCTCATGCTAAGAAAAGAAATAATTCCAAGACTAAATCAAAAAGAAAGGTTGGACCTAAGGGTGGAAGAAAAGGACGATGTTACATTTGCGATAAAGCAGGTCACTATGCAAGGGAATGCCCTGATAGAAGAAACTCTCACCAGGACGACGAACAAAATCCCTCTCATGGCAATCAAAAGAATGGCAAATCTAATAACAGAGGTAAAAGAAGTGTTGGAAATCAAGGAAGAGGACAACCATTCAAGAAGGCTAGAAATTCCAGATATGAATCTAACATTGTTGACAATAAACAGGATGAATATTATCTACCAGCTACTCTATCTACCTCTGCTCCTCCGGACTCACTGGGAAATTGGCTTATTGATAGTGGTGCCTCAAGGCACTTCACTGGTTACAAAGAAGTTCTCCATAATCTGATAGAGAAAGAAACTAACCTGGAAATTGTCCTTGGAGATAATATGAAATATCTCGTGAAAGATGTAGGCAATGTCTCTCTTAAATTGAATCAAGGTAATACAATCCACTTACAGGATGTATTATATGTACCTGACCTCAAAAAGAACCTGGTGTCCATCTCGGCAATGGAAGACAAAGGCTACAAGGTGACCTTTAGCAATGGCAAGGTACATGTATGGAAAAACAATGTTAAAGATGCCTTTACTCTTGAGTTTCGTGTTGATTCATTATATCAAGTCGGTGGAAGTTCGCTAGGTGTCATGTCTTATGACACATCTCTTCAGTCCAAACTTTGGCATTGGAGGTTTGCCCACCTTCATTATAAAGCTCTACCCGATATCAGACAAATGGTGACAGAGATGCCCGAATTCCGAGTAGAGAAAGAAGGTGTATGTCCGGGATGTGCCGAAGCAAAGCTCAAAAGGGGACCATTCCCTCAAGCCAAAGCAAGACCTCCGATATATTACAGTTGGTTCACTCAGACATATCTGGTATGATGTCTGTGAACTCCTTGGGAGGATATTCATATTACCTTACTTTTACAGATGACTATTCTCGAAAGACTTGGATATACTTCTTGAAAAAGAAGGATGAAGTGTTCTCTTGGTTTCGACACTTCATCGAGAATCAAGCCGAAAAGAAGATCAAGATCTTAAGGACTGATAATGGGACTAAATATGAATCTAACGAGTTTCATGACTTTTGTAAAGAGGCTGGCATTAAGAGGGAGACTACTACACCATATACTCCTGAACAAAATGGTGTGGCGGAAAGGAAGAACAGTACGATTGTGGAGTTGTTTGTGCCATGCTCCATGATCAAAGACTTCCGAAGTTTCTATGGGCCGAAGCTGCAAACACTGCCGTATATGTAACAATGCCCGATGTGGATGAACCCATGGATCCTATTGATCCACCTAAGCCTTCCTCTTCCAGGAAGAGGCCCTCTTGGCTTAGGGGGCTACCCGATAATGTTGAAGGACACACTACACCCCAAGGAACCTTCCGTGAAAGTAAGAAACCTAGCAGGTATCAGGATACCTGACCATCATGAGCACGATCATACAAAAGGAGCCTTCACCATTCTTAGATGCCGTCAAGCATCAAGTATGGAAGGATGCTATGACCGAAGAATATGAGTCTATTATGAAGAATAATGTCTAGGAAGTAGTTCTCAAACCCCAAGACAAGACAGTTGTCACTTCTAAATGGCTTTACAAGATAAAGCATGCAGCAGATGGAAGTACGGAAAAGTATAAGGCTCGTTTTGTTGCTTGTGGCTTCTCCCGGAAGGAAGGTATAGACTATGACAAGATATTTGAACCTATTGCTAGATATACCACCATCCGCTCAATCATAGCCCTTGTGGCTTCACAATGATGGAACCTACATCAGATGGATGTCAAGACCGTGTTCTTGCATGGTTCGATCAAAGAAGATGTCTACGTGGAGCAACACGAAGGATTTGAGATTTATGATCGAAAATCTCATGTATGCAGGTTGAAGAAGACTCTCTATGGGCTGAAGCAAGCACCCCGAGCATGGTATGAGAGGATCGATAGCTACTTGATGAAGCTGGGATTCACTAGGAGTGAAGTCGATCCTAATCTTTACTTTAAGGTTGAAGATGATCAACCTCTCATACCGGTGTTGTATGTGGATGACCTCTTCCTCACAGGTGTAGACCCTCTCATTCACAAATGTAAGAGGGAGTTGGCTTCTGAATTTGAAATGAAGGACCTAGGACTGATGCACTATTTCCTAGGACTCGAAGTTTGGCAAAAGCTAGGGGAAATTTTCCTATCTCAAGGAAAATATGTGGTGAAGATTCTGGAAAGATTCGGTATGGTGGACTGCAAGCTCGTAACTACCCCGATGGAGCTTGACTTCAAAAAGTTAAGTGGTAGTGCTGCTGGACCTGTTTTACGAAATGCCATTGAGTATCGGCAACTCGTCGAAGCATTAATGTTCTTAGTGAACTCTCGTCCAGATATATGCTTCGCAGTCAACAAATTAAGTCAACATATGGTTGAACCTCACCACATACATTGGATTGGTGCCAAGAATCTGTTAAGATATCTTCATGGCACAATTACTTATGGGTTGAGATACACTGCCGGAGATGTGAGACTACTTGGATACACTGATGCTGATTAGGCAGGCAATGTGGTGGACCGTAAGAGCACTTCCGGGTGCTGTTTCTCCTTGGGATCTACTTCGATATCCTGGATGAACACGAAGTAGAAGTTAGTGGCTTTGAGCACCGCCGAAGCAGAGTATATTGCTACTAGCATGGCCTCCTGTGAGGCAGTCTGGTTGCGAAAGCTCTTCAGTGAGTTGTTTGGATTTACATTGGATACCACCGTGATCCTATGTGACAACCAGAGTGGGATTCGTTTGTCAGAGAATCTCGTATTTCATGATCGCTCCAAGCATATCGATATTAGGTACCACTATATTTGAGATATGGTGCAGCGAGGAGCAATAAGGCTCCAACATATCGGTACAGATGAACAGGTCACCGACATTCTGACAAAGACCCTAGGGAAGATCAAATTCCTGACTTTTCGAGAACGACTTGTTGTCGTTCAAAGACCCTCTGATGAGGGTCCTCTATGATGTATTGAGCTCTGAGAGCTCCGGGGGGTCGCAGGGTACTTCTTCGAGTGACATATGACCATAGGGTGACTCACCATCCCCTGGTGGTGTACGTGTACAGGGTAAAAGAATCAAAACTTTCCCTGTGACACCTTGTGGCGACTATGTAGCAGGATGATCAGTTCTCCTGTGAGGTCTGGATGATGTGTTCTCCATGACGATTGTGTAGTAGGATTATTAGTTCTCCTATGAGGTCTGGATGATGTGTTCTCCATGATGATTGTGTAGCAGGATAATTAGTTCTCCTGTGAGGTCTGGATGATGTGTTCTCCATGACGATTGTGTAGCAGGATGATTAGTTCTCCTGTGAGGCCTGGATGATGTGTTCTCCATGGCGATCGTGGAACAGGATGATTCACTCTCCTGTGGGCTAGGATGATTAGTTCTCTGTGGCATCCACTGGACAAGATGATTCGCTCTCTTGTGGGACAGGATGATTCGCTCTCCTGTGGACAGGATTGATTAGTTCTCTTGTCGAAGCATCCTACCCATGTAGTGTGGGACTCATGGGAAGTACCTCTCATCTGATCAATGAGCAAGGAAATGAGGATAGGGACCATAGTAGTACCGATGGATGCATCGTTGTATCTACCGTACTCCCTATGCTAGGATGACCTTCATTGATCCGGGATCAATGACACTGGTCTGGGACCAGTGGTACACACTCTGAGACTGACTTCGAGTCAATGGAGGATGGTATGATAGATCCTCGATCATTTCTTCTTCTTCATAATTCAGACAAAGCAAAACAGAGCAGAGCAGAGCAACGTAGAACAGAGAAGAGCAGAGCAGATCAGAACAGGGCAGAATAGAACAGAGCAGAGCAAGCAGAATAGAGCAGGGCAGAGCAGGGGTCAAGTTGTACAGGGCAGTGCATTTGATGGATGAATAGTAGCGACCGACAAACGAATTGTTGATGGACTTCTCCCTAGTTGAGAGGGAGTGTTAAAATTGACAACTAGGGCCAAAATCTATGTGGGTCATCTTATTCATGGCTGATAATATTTTTATTAGATTCCTCTCGTCGAGAGGTGTAGGATTGATCTAAAGATCGTCCTATTCCGATAAGCATTTATGGAGATATGAATTTATTTTGATTATGGAATAATTATCAAACCGACCAGCAACTCATGTAGGCTCAGAAGCCCAACGGACGCATCTATTCATCATCAACATTTGTGTATAAATACAAGAGGTCTTTTCCTCATTTGGACACACAAATCTCATCACATCTCTCTCTCTCCTGCGCAGAAAAGAGGCTCTTCTCCTACTGCGCAGAAAGAGACTCTTCTCTCACACGTGTGGAAGGAAGGACGCAGATTTAGGGCTGCAACTGCAGATCGGAAGTTTGACCAGTGTTGACCATCAGTCTCCCTCTCAGAACTGCGCTGTAGGTGAATCTGACTCTCTGTGGAAGGCTGCATTTTTTGGTGAAGGAATCAAGCTGATCCAACAATCGGTTTGTAAGATATTGTCTACCCTAGTTTAGGGTTGATCTAGGGTTTCTTGCCGCTGATGTAAATCAAATTTATGTACTATTTCTCTCTGCTGAATTATTGAAGATAAAAGAAGATTTGATCAAAGGGTTTCCCCATATTGGGGTTTGTCCCTGGCTAGCCGCCACATCTTGTGTCTCTTGTCTTGGCTTGTTTTCTGTCGATCGTTTAATGTTCTATCTGCACTTTACTTATTGTACATGTGATTGCTGATCTATAGATAATGATAATAAAAGAAGTAAACTGCTCTAAGCATAGAATATACCATAAATTAACACTTCATAATGGTATGCCCTTCCATAATGGGCTTTGGCATATGCTAATGTCTCCAAGCTCCAAATGGGGTTAACCAAGTATCCCATTAGGTGGTTTCTATTTCTAAAAGGGATAATATGTCCAAGGTACATCCTTTAAAAGGTGGTGGCATGTGATAAAGAAATGAATGGAGTAGGGAATGAAGGGGGGCGGCCCTAGGCCACATGCTAGGGTACAAGGGTAGCTAGTAAAAGGGAAGCCCACACTTAGTTGTATAATGTACAGGAGGGAGCAATTGTGGTACATGAAGTACCCTGACCTTGATCTCTCCACCCTTCTTTATATGCCTTTTGCCTCTTTTTCCTTTTATAATTTTTCTTTAATTAACTGCTTGGGGCTCAAGGGGTAAGAGCATGATGTGTAAGATATAGTAGTGGATACCCCCTTTAAGGTAGGGCTGTTTATTGCCTACCAAGGTGTAATATTCTTAATTAGCCATGGCTAATTGGAATATTCGATTTTGCTCAATTGTGCCTTCTATAGTTATTTGTAAATAAAAAAAGTGAGGGAAAGGGGACATAACTCACTTTTAAAATAAAAGTCACTTCCTAGTAGCACAACGTTGTGACTTAAAGGGGAGCCAAGGGGGCCAAAGGACCACGCAAAGATGGGGCCCACGCAGACACTTGGAGGGACTGCGCAGATGGGAAAAGGAACACGTGGCAAGAGGAGATTACATTGGAGGAGGTGAGCCTCGGGATTGAGAGAGGCCAATGCTATAAAGGAGAGAGGAGCCCCCTCATTTTGGCATTCAGTTATGAGCATTTGAGCTAGTCACTTCGACTTGGAGCACGCTGGTTGTTTAGCCTATCTGCAACACTGTTTAGTGCACTGAGTGTCTCCGTTTAGAGATCTCACCCTTAGCCTCGGGGGACTTCAAGTGCCTACTCGGGCAAGGTAGTTTCAGCAGTCTTTTTGCAGTAGTTTCGATCTTTGGCATTGAGGTGGAGCTGAGCATTGGAGGACTGCGCAGTCTTGAGAGAGAGGGACACAGTTTTTCTAGGAGCAGTTCTGGATTGAGGGTTTGTGGAGGAGTTGAGCTGGGAGGTTGAGCAAGAGATCAACTCTTGCATATTGGAGGAGTTTTGGCAGAGTTTCAGGCAGTATTTTGGAGGATTCTACTCCGTGGCAGCGCAAAGCCTTGACGGATTGCGTGATTCCCCAAGGAGGTGATTTTCGGGGGTCAGCCATTTCAGAAACACTTTCTGGGTTTTTCTGGGTTTTCTGAGTGGAGGTTGATTCCAGAGTTTCAGCACTTTCTGAGGAGGGTAACAACCCCAAATCCTCATTTGACTTCCAGCAGCAGCAGCATGGCAGTTTCCTAGCAGCATCCATGCAGTTCAGAGAGAGGCCATTCCTTTGCTATTCTGAGTGTATTTCTTCACTTGCCTGGTGCAAGTCGAGGTGCCATCTTTTTGGATTACCTCTTGTACTCATTCCATTACTCAGTATAATAAATGGCTTAGCATTTCTTGAGTTTCTGCTTATATTCCATGTTTCCATTATTATATGTTGCACCGCTGTTATTTTTATCATTTTGAGCTTCCGGGTTATTATATCATTTGTGCATATTTAGTTGGGGTTTACTGGGGTTTTGGGGAATATCTCTGAAATGGGATATTACACAAGGGTTGGGACAATCATGGGTTCGAGATGTTAAAAATATGCAATTGCAGTCAAATTCCACTTTGGACTACTCATTTGATGGAGATCATGATGGCACTAAGTTCCTCTTTTCGAGAGGACCAAAATCGACCCAAAGATCACCTTGTTCGGATAAGAAAAAGTTGGTTTTTTATTTTGTGCGCCCACTCATGGATATTGGATCAGGTTGGCTTCACTTTCATGCACACCTGGACAGGTCAGCCTCAACATCAAATGGACATTGTTGAACACCCTTAGAAGCCTATAAATACAAGTGACCTAGAAGCTCATTTGGACATCACAACATCAAGCATCTTCTTCTCTTCTATTTGATTTGGTTCAACACATTAGCGAAGAAAAAGGTCGTACAAAGGTCTAAAGTCTCAGATCTGAAGCTCACACAAAATTAGGGTTTCTACTCCGGACGCTGGCATAGAACTGGGAAATTTCGTCCGTAGACGTTGGCATGCTATGGTCAAGACATCATCCAAGAAGCTATAGACACTAACATGGTAACTTGAAGGGACCATCCTATTGGAGTTTCTAAGTTTACTTAGTTATAAACCCTCCATGCACTTTATCTGATTTATTCCTACCTACTTGTTATTTTCCTTAACAAGTTATTTACAATGTAAACACTGAAAATAAACACTAGTGCGTGCTCAACATATTACAGACCAACAACTAAAAGAAACAAAAACAAACACGCCATAAGACACCATTATTTTTGGACAAATATCCCCAGAAAAACCCAATGTGGGAAAATCGGTGCAGCTATCTGAGGGTTTTCTTATTAAGCAATATCAGAGTACAATCTGGGTGCCGAAATTGGCCTACCCAGCAAAGAATTTCTTTGATAGTAATACCTCTCATTTTCTGACAAATTTTCTGGCTGAAACCTCGAATAATCCTTCCAGCAACTACTCAGCACAAATCTGCCCCAGAAACCCCAGCGTCAGCCTCTCTCTGGATTGCGTCAGCCCCTCTCTGTCTCACGTTGGCTCTGCGTCACCCCGGATGGATCTGCGTCAGCCCTGGGATGCCCTGCGTCAGCTCTTTTGCCCTCTACGTCAACTACGTTGCCCTCTCTGAGGCTCTGCGCAGCTCCCGGATGCCTCTGCGTGACGTTGCGTGAGCCCTAACTAGCTCTGGGTCACTCTCCTTGGCTATTGCGCTGCTCTCGCGGCACTATCTTTCCCTCTCTATCTCTTTGTACTCAAATGTCCCTCAGCTGCATCCCCTGATCACTAATTCTATCTCTCTAAACCCGCTCTAAAGAATAGAATGACTGATCACTCTGGTGTATTCTCCAAGTGACCCTCAATCCTCCTCTTATACTTTTCTTGTTGACATATCAACGGCTAAGATTAAGTCCCTAATCAACGGCTAAGATTAGATTTAGATTGATCCATGTCTTTTGGACCATTCTAATACAAATTCATATTAATACACATTAATACCTTATTTTCCCTAAGTTTAGACTTAGGGACTCCATTAAAAATATTAATTACTTTAATATCTCCTGATTTGTTTAGAATCTGCCCAAACCCTTTCTGGGTATTGGAGATGTCATGTGCCCCAACCTCTCCACCAAATTACATGGCTAGAGCACATCCGAAGCTACCCCAAATCAACACATCCAGGGGTTTGACTACAGTTGACCATCATCCAAATATTTTCAGAAGCTGTCTGAAGTCTGAATCAAGTTGTCTCTAATGATGCAAAATGATGCCAAAAAAAATCAAAAGCTAATTTAACTCACCCCAACAACACCCTGTGATTTTTTCCAGCAACTTTTATGATAAAATCAGCAATTTTTCAAGTCAAAAAAAATCGCCATTAAAATCAACACTATGGAAAACTCGCAAGTTGCCGATTTTATTGCAATTTTATGGGGCTTTTGCAACAGTCACACTACATGTGCTAGCACAAATTTCTATGTTTGTTGCACTTACTACAATAAGTCTCATCAAAAGGTTACAATAATGACATCGAAAGTTGGAATGTGATAGTATAAATAGTGTTTGAAAGGGTAAATCGTGATAAAAGTAGGTGACTACTAGAAGTTAGATCGACTACATAGTATTATGTGGGTGCGGGAGAGCTGCGTGTAATCCTAGGTAATAATTATATAGTAATATACTTGTGCACATTACATCCACATGCTTGTTATTATAATCATTAGTATATGTAGTTACAAATCATGACCCTTATAATCATCAAAATTTCTATCATGAAAGGAAAGCACATAATACTAGAAAAAATGAATGGTTTCCTTTGGGAAAATACTAGTATTGTGACAAAATAAAAATCAATGGTGGTTAATCTAACCATGTCAAATGCAGAATTAAGGTGGTGTTTTTTTCTGCCAATACCTAGAAACATGTCAATGATGTATCTATGACATGAAAATAGTGCAATATAACAATCCAAAAGATGGAAATACACATATTCGGTTACTGTATAATATTGGATTTATCCATGGAAATATATGCCAATGGTGTGTTTAACAACACTAGGAATTGAAAATGTAAGATGTAGAGGACTGACTAGTTCAAGTCTACATAACAAGCAATATGTTGAGCTGACTGGTTAATGTTTATATTTTAGATAAGAAACACCAACTGAGAATGCACATGATACATTAATTGTTAAGAGTCTTAAGTGATAGAATAAGTTTTGATACAGGAAAAGTCAAATCATTAAAGACCTACTCAGTCCAATTCCCCACGCCATTGCCTCCATCTAGTCCCAGGCCTTGCCATACTACCTGCAAAAGGAGAAAAATTCTACATATTGATCACAAAGAACTTACTGTTACAAACCCAAATCCATCAATGAAAAAAGTTAGTAAGATCTGACAAAAAGAATATACTCTTTGGATATTTCTAAATGAAAGGAATGATGAGGTATTTGAACAATTATTTTTATATCAGTCTTAGACCACAATATTATAGAAAGATAACAAAGTTACTAATTTGATAAATGACAATAAAATTGAGGAGGTAAGTTATCCTTCGAATTAGATTTGAAGTAAAGGCCTTTTTAAAATATCAGTTATATTAACAGGAAATATTTACGGAATTAAATAAAAAAAAAAAAAAAAAAAAAAAAAAGAAGAAGAAGAAAGGGTATATACAATGATCAAATCCTCTTCCTCGACACAGCTAGTGCAGAAATAGAATAAAAAAAAGCTAACACACAAGTCCTTTAAGCATCTTTGATTAGCAAAACTCCTTTAGCCAACAATTGCATACATATCCTTCAACTAGTTACAACAGAAAGATTGAAGTGAACTGACCTCATTAGCAAAAACAAGCTTACACCCTAGCTTATCTATAGCTTCTAGAGAGTGAACAATGCAATAACATTGACGCTAATTCCAAATCCCTGAGAATGCCAGGTGCATTAGATACCTGGAGTCTCCAAAATTGAATCTCTCCACCTTTCCCTGGAAGAACACTAACAGTTGAACCTGAATGTGCTGCCAGCAATCTCTAGTAAGTGGGCAGTCCCAAAAGATGTGCTTCACTCTCTGGTTTATCACAGACTAGGCAAATTCCATCTATAAGCTGACTCTTATCCAAATGGGCCTTGGATGGTAGTCCTTGCTTGATAGCCTGCCATCAAAAGTCTTGCCCATAGCTTGTGAATCCACATATCCTCAAGATAGGAAGAGTTCAATAGAGCATTAAGAACATGTGTAGAGACATGCTTCTAGTGAAGCAAGTTTTAAAGCTTTCAGGAATCATAATGTTGGATCTATTTACCAAACACTAAGCCCCAAGCTCTCCAGAAAGGACCATGCATATCAATTATCAGTTTGAACAAGTCCTCCAAGGGGAGCAACTCAATGATGTCTTTAACAGCTATCTTGTTAGAAGAAATGAGTGTTTTCTCACAAGCTAATATCATCTAATCCTTCCAACATCGAGCTTCAAAATCCCAAAATCTCTCCAAAAAAATTACCATTTCTACTCAAAACGTGTACTTGGAACCTTGGCAGTTAGATAAAGCACTGATTCTCATGCTTCCAACTCCAAATTGCTTAACATCTAGGATCCCACCAACTCTCTTAACGAATCCAACAAAACACTTCTACAATTGTATTGTCCATCAACTCTTTACCAAGTGGCACTAGAAGGAGCAAGTCATCAACAAATTGATTATTTACCATCTCTGAGTCATCCAGGAAGGAGATACCATGATCATCCTTTGGATCCTAGCAACCTCCAAGAGATAGCTTAATGCATCAACAACTAAAACATACAGAAAGGTTAGTAGGGGGAAACCTTGCTAGATCAAATTATGGAGGCCCTTTTTTGATTTGAGAGAGAGCTATTCACCAAAGTAAAGGTAGAAACTTCAAAGAAGAGAGTATTCACCATGGCAACATATCAAGGCCCAAATCTGAGGTACAGTAGCATGTCCATTATAAAGGACCAAGAGCCCCGTCATTTCTGTAAAAGAGCCCCCTCATTGCTGTACAAGAGCCCCATCTTTGCTGCCTTAGATGATGACAAATTAACCAAGGAGATCCTAGATTCCTAAGAGTACATCAACTCCAACACTTACGAATATTTTTCATATTAATTCCCTCCATCCCCACCCCAAGAATGACATATATGTGCACATGCATACAGAAATTTGCATCTATTGAGAACATCCCCAATGATAAACGCAAAAGAATAAGGAACGACATTACCCAATTCAATGCTCCACTAACAGATGTCAAGATAATTCCAGCAACCAGAGATAACATTAAGATCTATACAATATCCTCACCCACAAGGTACTTTATTGATCCATTCAATAGCTCCAATACAAATTGATAGACCATAGCCTAAAGGAGTTCTTGCTCTAAGATTTCCACCATTTTCAAATGTTGAGAGCTGGTCTTTAAACACAGTTGAGCTCTACGATTGTTTTCCTAGATCCATTTTCTCTCCAAGGAATAACAATACGATACTACATTTCTAACATCCTAAACAACTTTCCTACTAAAAAGAGAAATTAGTTGTAGAGATCCACTTTCTTCTCCAAGAAGAAACAATAAATCATACTATATATATTCTTATCTCCAAGGAAGACAACACAATAATGTAACCAACTCTTATGACCAGTCAACAATGAATAGAATAGTGAAATGGTTATGCCAAATAACTCCTCCAAGCTGGATAACCATGTCAATAAGCTCCAATGTACCTCCACAGTCCAAGAGAAACTAACCACTAACAACCTCCATAAATGAACAATAGCCAACTCATAACCCACTTTTGATCTTGGTCTTCCTTAATTGCAGCCTTTGGTGAGATTTATATGATATGTCCCTGATATTTCGAGTGTTGAAGTTACTAGGGAGTTTGCCCAATTTTGATGATATTAATAAAAAGGGGCAAATATTATTTTAATAGAAAAAGGGAAGCAAATATTATTTTGGCAGCAAATATTATTTTATTAGAAAAAAGGAGGCAAATATTATTTTATTAGAAAATGGCAGCAAATAATATTTTCTTAAAAAGGGTGGCAAAAAGTTACTTAATGGAAAGTGGGCCCCACCAATAAAATAATATTAAAAAGGAGTCTAGAAGCTTGGGGAGAACTCATAAAAGGAGGTTGGGCATCATTTGCTAATTAGTCTATCTAACCATTTCTCATTGTTTTCCACCAATAAAATAATATTAAAAAGGAGTCTAGTAGCTTGGGGAGAACTCATAAAAGGAGGTTGGGCATCATTTGCTAATCAGTCTATCTAACCATTTCTCATTGTTATTGAAGATAAACTCAAGCAAGTTTCAGATAGAGGGTTTCAAGCAAAATACTCACCCTAGCTTCGGTGGATCCCTTGCCACCCTAGCTAGCATTTCTCCTTCGGTGGACATTATTGCCACCCTAGTTGGATTATCCTCCAGAGTATACTATAAAGATCTAACTGAGTGTGATTGCAGGCATTTTCCAGATACTTGTCATTGCAGGTGGTCGAATTTCCTAATAATCTCAAGGGGCCAAATTGTATTGCTCATATTGACTATATAGAGAGCCGAATTACCCTTCCTTGCAGTCATCGAGTTGTTCCACCAAGAGACTGATTTTCTGAAGTTTGCAATGTTTCCTCAAGGCCACACTTCCAGAGAACACATAGAGGCCGAGTTGGGTTTCACAATACCTTTTGCTCGGCCAAAATATCAGGGTTATTTCCAGAATTCATGCACCAGGAGCAGTTCGAACGCATGTTGTTATAGATTAAAGCTGGGTTTAAATTAGTTAACAAGAGGCTGAATTACCATTGAGCATTTCCAAAATTTTGGGCATCATGAAAGGGCTGATCTTTGTAATGACCAAAAGTCATATACGCAGCGGAAATCTTTAAAATACTTCAAAGACCTAAATCTCCATTGTAAGGCATGTAACTGTATATTGAATATTGTATAAGAATTTATATGAGATATGAGATGATTACAAATGAGAATGAGGGCCTGCTTATATACCCTAGGCAGGTGCCCTTTCATGAATAGTCGTGTCTCTAAGACATGCCTCTTCATTACTAAGTAACTAACCATTAGTTAATTAATTATTATTTATCATTATTATATTTATATTTATATTTATTATTTTTATATGAATTATATTCATAACATTGTCTCTCTTTTCAAGAAGCTTTGTCCTCAAAGCTTACTGAGAATATCTTCTCATCTCTGAACTTCCATCTTTGTTGATACAAAATGATATGATGCTCTAAGTGATAGATAAAATTGTCGTGCTGAGAACGGATCAGACCATCCTAAATGAATCTTCTGATTTCTGAAAATTTGTGATGAATAGTTACTGTAGGACTGGATGATGAAAACTTCAGTGTTCTTGGGAACATAAATTTTTGGTTTATGTTTTGAGTGATACTGGTACATAGATTGATTGGAAATTCTGCTCTTGTGATTTGGGTGTCGATAAATAGTTCTTTTGGTTGGACTTTCCCTTATCATGTTAGTGGTTGTTTCTTGATTTCCTTCAGGCGTTGTTGTTGTTGAGTTGGCTACTAAATCATCACTTGGAATGTCCATCATTTGAACTGCAACTTTTGCATGTGTCTTCACTTCAATAGGTTTATCCTCTGCTTGAGTTACAATTTTGACTAGATCGATATTTGTTTCTTTATCTTCAACTAGAATTGAAATGACTGGAGACTTCGATACTACTTCTTGAAGTTGTTCTAACTTGTCATTTACTGATTTCTTGTTACTTTTAAGCCTTTTTCTTTGCATAGGTAAGGCTTGGTTATGATTCCTTAGACATGAAAGTTTGCCATTTTCTGAAGCGTTGACTTTGTCCTTGGTATCTTTCTCTTTATCTTTTAAATTTTTTATTTGCTATAATAATTTTTTATTAAGGATTTTTAGGCACAAATTTTCTTTTTCTTTTTCTGATAGATACTCCTTTAGTTCCTTATCAGAACTTTCATTTTCTTGTTTTAGTCTTTGTTTCTTAACCTTTGACTTCTTTATCTGTGAAAGTAATTTCTCATTGTGGTCCCTTAGATGCCAAATTTCTTCGTTGCTTTCTGTTGAATTTTCATGAAACCGATCTTCAAAATTTTTATATTTCTTTTTTGATGCTTCATTCTTTTGTTGAAGTTTTGCGATTTCTTCTTTTAATCTTTTAAATTTACCTAGGACCTAGAATTAATTAAATTTTTGGCTTAGGATTTTAATTAATTTTGGCCAAAAAAATTTAATTAATTAACCTATGAGAAGATAAATTATTTTTCCAACCCTCAAGACACTTTACATCATCATTTTCATGTCTTTTACATCACAAGGGGGAAAACCCCTCTGAAATAGACCCTCACAGACTACACATTTCTGCGACACAAATATAGTCCAGCAAACTAAGCAATTTGTAATAAAATAACCTAACCAAATAGTTAGGATTATTCCCAAATCACTTTTACATAGACTCGATCTATAAAACTAGGACTCGCCTAAGATCTCGGTGACAAAATTCATTCCGACTTTGGGGTAAGGCTGAAGGAAAACTCTGTTGACCATCCAAGAAAGGATCAGTGAGACAAAAAACCTCTCGGAATGTGATCATCACCAGAAAAATAGGTTTACCTATGCAATTACATACATGACACAGATCTGCTAAGATTATTTACATCATATACATGCAGAATGGGTTTACATTATAACATGACAATCAGATTGATGATGAACGCTGGACGGCACAGACACATCGATCAGGCGCTATCCCTCTTGTGAAAAAAGGGGGGTGTACTGTTATGGGTTGTTGACACGTAGTGGTCAACACACCTCATACTTCATATGAGGCCATATTATGTTGATTTCATCTAATGCAACCCATGCCTTCCAGCAACCTTTCATATGAGGAGATTCCTTTCCTTTGATCATGCTTCTCAAGATCGAGCAGTGATCCATATTACTTGCAACCATACAACATGACTTTATAATATTGAATACAAGCATACATACATAATTAACCTTTAGGCCATCTAGGCTTCTTTCAGCAGCTTTCTTGATTGAAAAGATCTTCAATCCCTTGATCTGCTTCATATGTCATCATACAATCATCCCATGAAGTTCACATGTTGGAGTCCTGATTAAACACTTGCTTCCATTCTAGATCGGTGAATCCTCCGATGAGGATTCCATCACAGAATCTTGAGGATCTTGCATATCCCTATCCAGCAGATGTTTCCTTTTGACTTGATGTATGATGAGACTTGACCTGGATGACTTCTTCCCTTAAGTTTCCAATGAGGTTCTCAAGAGCTATATCCTTCATAGTTGACTGGCAAACATCTTTCATGTTTCTTATGGTGATGTCACGAACTCTTACTTCTAATGTTTTTCCTCTTCCTTGGACTTCCTTCTTTCAGCTTCCTCAACTTCTTCGGTGAAATGGACTCCTTCTCTATTGTCCTTCTTACACTTAGGACAATCTTTCTTGTAATGCTCAAAACCTAGAATCTTAGCTATGTTCTTGTTTCCTTTTCACAAAATGTCTGAATACTTTTTTTTCCCTTAACCTGTCTTCTCCTATCTTGCATAGAAACCACAAGTTGATGAGTGGGATAGCCTTCTTATCCCCATAGACATTTGTTACCTTGTTCATCAATTGGTGCATTTAGAACAATGAGGATTATCTCTCCTAGATTTTGCAATTGAGATCTTATGAATATAACCCTTTATCCTTTAATACCTTCAATTTGTGTAATTTAGATCTAAGTGATGTGACCTTCTTTATCGCATCTGCAGAGTAAAGTTCTACCAGCTTATCATATACTATCTGTTTGATGTCTCCAATACTGCTATATGAGGGGACCTTTCATAAGAATCCATTTCCATGTATTCAAAGGAGACCTTTTCATTAATATATTCAATGACTTCACTTTCTTCGAGGATTATGTCTATCCTCCTTTTTCCATGCAAGGAATTTCGATGACCCAACCAATTTATAGATTTCCTTGCAAAACAAAGTCATTTTACCAAATTTGATTATATAATGAAAGATACTTGATAAGTGAAGATGAAATCTCCAACTTGATCACTTTGATGATGGTTTAAAGAAGATGTATTAGTGCTCCTTTTGGATGATCCTCTTCCAAATGAAAAGCCCTTCTTCAATAAAGGAAATTGCTCCTTTTATGATGTCAATGCTTTTAGATCTAGCTTCCTTTGTTGATGGTGATTGATGAGGATGTTTTGATGCTTCCTCGAATGGTCTTCTTCAAGGATAAGGAGGGGATCCTTGTTGCAATGATAGGGAGCTTGCCTTATAGCTTTTGAAGATGATGATAGTGCCTTCTCACCTTCACGATACTCTGAATTATTTGTTAGTGAATGAGTGCAGATCATAAATGTTTCTAGGGTTTCAACGTTCTCCAAGATGATCTGATCTTTATCTTTAAAGTACTTCAAGCTACCTTGCTTTGTAGATAACTTGATGAGGGTCTTTGTGGTCTTTTGATGATGCCTATAGAATCCAACACCTTTGCTGGTGGAGACATCTAGCTACTTTGATTTGTAGATCTATTTGCCTTGAGTAGAAATAAGGCTTTGACCTTGATTGATGATCCCAAGACTTCTTCTAAAGTAGACCTTCTTCTTTCATCTAGGGTTTAATTCTTCAATGTAGATCTTTGAACTTTCGCTTTGATATCCTTCAACTTGTTTTGATGCCATTCTTGAGATTCGATCCTTGAGTGTCCCTTGATGAGAAGCCCTTCCTTGACTTTGACACCTTAGCTCTGATACCATGTTGAGAAATCTAGGGCATTAGCATTAGGGGATTTATCTTCTATTAGTGACTGCTTGTGAATGCTTTTTACTTCTTTAGATTAGGACCTTTTTTTGTTAGATTATTAGTGTTCTTCTTCATCAAACAGCGACCAATGCATGAACATAAATAGACAAGAGACACAGCATGTAGGCCATAAGCCAGGGCCAAAACCTCTCACACTTTGAGAGGAAACCCCGCACAAATTCTTCTTATAGAGATTTCAATTGACGAATACCAAGACCAAGACCCTTGACCTAGTAGCTTCTCCAAGACCAAGACACAAGTCCTCTTCATTGTCAGTCTTCTTCTTCGATTCTCTTCCACTTCGATCTTCTTTGCATCTAGATCTTCCACATGTGATAGTACCAAGACCTTGTCACATACCAGTGATCATCTTCCTGAGATAGCACTGAATCCTCTTTGTTGTAGGACAGAGATTATACTAAGACCTTCTGAATTACTGCTCCTGAGATTGGCCCTTAAACCAATCCAAACTGATCTCTACATTTAGATAGGTCCAAACTCTTGTAGCCTTTACTATACTTGATACCCGAAATCTCAGAGATATATATACGAACTTCATTCTCTTGCTACCTATCCAAAAACCACAGAGATATATGAAGTGTTGTCCCTAAATCTCCTCCTTCTCCTTGCTCGTCTGAATTCTGAACTATGATTTGACATCCGAACTTCTTCACTGTAATTGATCACCGAAACTACAGAGGAATCCAAACTTTCTGAGTTGTGATTTATGCGAAGTGCCTTCACCCTATATATAGTGGTTGGTCTTCATAAATAAGCCGACATGAGCCATATGAACTGATGCGTCTTTATAAGGTAAGGCCAACATGAGATCTTTAGTTCGTTTGGAGGTCGAATTCAAGAGAGGTTCTTGTGCTTGTCGTTGGAGGAATTTCTCGACATATATATATTTTACACATGCTCAAGAAGAGCTCTTCATACATGACATTAACTCTTTAACTCTAATGATAAATCCTAAGGCTCTCAATGGAAACCACTAAATAAAATCTCTTGCTCATGAAACCCATGAGGCAAGCCTTACAATAATAATTTTATTTTTCTTCTTTACATCATTTACAAAAGTCACAATTACATGTCACTATGAAGACCGAACCTAGTTACACTTTACAACACCTAGAAGCTTTTGTGTCGCCTTTTCTGGCCTCCCAGAAGGCCTGCATCAGCCCTTAGGCCTTTCAGCCCTCCCTCCTTGGCCCTGCGCTGAGGGTTTCAGACCATTTTTGGCCTAGCCATGGCCTATGGCCTTAGGAGGCCTCAGGCTCCCACCTTGACCTTCAATGATTGCCCTTAGGGCTAGCCATGGCCTTTTCCATCCCTTTCCTACGCTCTTCCTCCTCTGTCCTCCTATGCGTTCTCCTCTCTTGCCTTCACTCTCCCTTCTTGGCTTCCTTTTGACCCATTTTGGCCCTCATTCAACCCTAAACCCTAGCCGCTAGCCCTTAGAGGGCCTTCTCCTTCCAGCGTTGAGCCTTCTTGGCTTTCTTTCACCCCCTTTTCCTCTTCCTTGGCCTCCTAAGCTTTGTCTTGCCCAACGCTAGCCCTACTGGGCCTAGCATTGGCCTCTTTTGCCCTAATTTGACCCTTATCCATTTCTGAAATTTTTTTGGGACTGATGCTTGGTGTATTTTGTAGAAAATTTGGCTCAAAATCTTGTATTTCATGTGGCAACTTCATTGCAAAATTTTGGCAAATTTGGGCAAGGTGAGCTATAAGGCCATGGGCCTAGGATTTGCTCTCTAAACTCTCTTTTCCTCACTGTTTTGTTACAGCTGTAATATCTAACTTATAACAGTGAATTAAAGGCCCTAAAAACACAATTGGTCAAAATATCTCAAAATTGGCATGATAAAATTTTCCTAAAGTTTTTACTACTTGGGCATTGCATATCTAGCCTAGATCTATTTCTTAGCTTGCTGAAATATCTCTGCATAACTGAATAATCAGATCTGATATTTTCTGAATAACACACCTAAAAGGGCTCAAAAAATCAATTTTTTTCAGTTTGGCATGTTTATTCTAAGCTTTGGGAATAATTTGGCACTCGCTGAAGTATTGATAGCTCACTTTGTACATATTTTCTTACTGCTGTAATAAGCATTTTGAAACCTGATATATCACTGAACATTGCATTTTAAAGTGGGCTAAAACTCATAAGTTTACATTGGCAAAGTGTTAGGCATCTCATTGATCATCTCTGGTCACCATTACTTGCTGTTTATTGGATCTACATTGATTTACTTACTGCTGCCCTAAAATATAAGTAGAATCAGATTTTTGGATTGGTATTCATGGTTAAGTGTGCTAACATATTTGTTGTCATGACTTGAACATTAAGTTTCAAAGTTTCATATCTAACAAACACTCACTAAAGCACTTAAATCATAACTTTCCTTGGTATTGAGTATCTATGGGCATATTGGTATCTTGTGAATTTAGTTGAATATCTCTTGATAAGTGGCATTGAGTAATAAAGATCATTAATAGTCAGTTTGTGGAATCATCATTGGCATCTATCTTTTTGAAGTATCTTGGAAGATCTTTGATTATCTCAAGTAGTGGTTATTGACATCTCATTGGCTAATTTGGCACTTGTTTCATTGAGCACTTGGTCTTGTTTAAGATTGTCTTTCAATAAATTGTTAAATACTCCTGTCATAAGAGAATCAACATCAAGTTCTTGAATAACACAATAATCTTAACTTAAGACTCACTCAATCCACCTTGCATCTCATTCTAAGCATAGTTGCATTAATAACTTATCTCCAAGTTTAAGCTTGGTTGATAGACTCCTAGGACAACCCTTTCTCATTTAGCTTGAGAGATTCAACGATTTCTAGTGGTTATAATAGTGACCTTGCAGTAGTTAGAGCCACAATATCTGCAGCACTGGAGGCACTGGGTTGTTGGAAGTTGGAATACAGGTGGAAGTATCATTAATCGAGCCTTTGTTTGCTTCCCGTTGGCTTCCATCCCACAACCTACTTCAAAGACTAATCCCAAAACAACTAAGGGGAAGGTCCAACTTAGACTAGGCACATAACTTAAAAGTAACCAAGATCTTTGTGTTTCACCTAGATCTTAGGACTTACATTTCATATAGGTTAGATAATCATCTAAGAAGTAGTTGTCCATCCAATTACTATTGATTTGGGGTAGCATCCGATGTGCTCTAGCCATGAAATTTGGTGGAGAGGTTGGGGCACATGAGATCTCCAATACCCAAAAAGGGTTTGGGCAGATTCTAAACAGATAAGGAGATATTAAAATAATTATTATTCTTAATAGAGTCCCTAAGTCTAAACTTAGGGAAAATAAAATATTAATGTGTATTAATATGAATCTGTGTTAGAATGGTCCAAAAGACATGGATCAAGTCAGATCTAATCTTAGACGTTGATTAGAGACTTAATCTCGGCTGTTGAGATGTCAACAGGAAAAGTATCAAAGGAGGCTTGAGGGTCACTTGGAGAAGTACACCAGATGATCGATCATTCTATTCTCTAGAGCAGGATTTGCTAAGAGAGATAGAATCAGTGATCGGGAGAGCCGCTGAGGGGCATTGAGTACAGAGAAACAAGAGAAGGCAGAGATTGTGCCAAGAGAGTGATGCAGAGCCAGCAAGGGCTCACACAGGGCCACGCAGAGGCAGCCAAGTGTTGCGCAAAGCACTAGAGGGGCCAGCGTAGTGATGCAGAGGCTCCCAGGGTTGACGCAGGGCCTCCTAGGGTTGACACAGGCCAAGAGAGGCTGACGCAAGGCCAGCGTGAGACAGAGAGGGGCTGACGCAGTCCAAATTGGGCAGACGTTCGGGTTGCAAGAGCAGTTTTGTGTTGAGGAGCTGCCGGAAGGGTTTTCCGGGGTTTCAGCCAGGAGATTTCTCTCAAACTGTGAGGCATAACTGCTAAGGAAATTCTTTGTTGGGTAGGCCAGTTTTGGCACCCAGATTGTACTCTAATTTTGCGTAATAAGAAAACCCTGAGATAGCTGCACTGATTTTCCTGCATTGGGTTTTTCCGGAGACATTGGTCCAAAAATAATGGTGTCATGTGGTGTGTTCGTTCTTGTTTCTTTTAGTTGCTTATTTGTAATATGTTGATCATGCATTGGTGTTTATTTTCAGTATTTACTTCGTAAATAAGTTGTTAAAGAAAAATAACAAGTAGGTAGTGTTGACCTCTTCTGGTCAACTACCCATGCAGTGCACCCCGTTCTTCTTGACAGAAAGAAGCAGCACCTGATCAGCATGTCCGTGCCATCCTGCCATCATCAGCAGCTTGATCTTTTTGATTGTAAACCCAGTCTGCATGTATTAATTGTAAATAATCTTAGCAGACATGAGTCATGTATGTAATTTGCCTAGGTGGACCTAACTTTCTGATGATAATCTACGTCCCGGAAGGTTTTTCGTCTCACCGATCCACGGATCGGCAGAGTTTTCCTTCAAACCTGACCCCAAAGCCGGGATTGATTTTGTCATTAGAACTTTAGGAGAATCCTAGTGTGTTGATCTGCTAGATTATCGTGGTGTCACAGAGCTGGGTGATTTTTGAGGGTCTGTATTAAGTGGCTTTGTCCCTTAAGATGTAATTTTGTAAAAGTCATGATGTAATGTGTCCTGAGGGTCGAGAAATGTTTTAAATCCCCTCATGAGTCCTAAGTCCTAGGTCCTAGGTGATGTTTCCGAAAGGCTTAGTTCAGTGATCCATTTTAAAATGAATTAAAAAATTAAAAAATGAATAAAAATAATAAAATAATAAAAAATTAAAAAATGAAGCAAAAACCCTAACTAATAAAATAATAATATTTTAAGTTAATAAATCGACGGATGAGATCAAGAGATGTCTTGACCCTCATCAACGGTCGAGATCATTCCTACATGGATCACTCGAACTAGCCGTTAGGATCATTTCCTTTATATAGGGTCTTAGGGGGTCATTTCAAAGCATCTGATCTGTGAGTCTGTACTGAAAAAGCTCTCTTGTAATCTGATTTTCTGGTTAATAAAAAGACTTTGGGGTCCAAATCGTGTTGGTGTTGCTCTCTGGAATTGCTGTGAGATCTTTAATTTTCTGCATATTTCAGTTTTCAGCCATTAATCATAGCCTTTTTTTAGAGTAGTGTGAGCACAGGTATCTTGTTCACCTGCTAGGGTTTGAGGGCTGCTAGGGTTTCTGAAATAATGGCAGGTATCTCCATTATTTCCTGAGATCTAGCAGTTTTCTCTCTCTCTTTGCTGATGGTTGCTTGAGATGTGCAGGAAAACATTTTTTGAAGGAAATTTTGTGGGCGTTCAGGGAAGTTCTCGGCTGAACCAGCCAACTCCCGCAAGCACTTTCTGTGCAGAGCCCAGCTGATTGTTCCCTGGGTTAATCATTTAAAGTTTCTTTTCTGTTTTACATTGAGAGATTTTCTTTCTGTTCACAGTGAAATTCAAAATTTCTGATATACTGAAAACATTACTGCAATTATTGTCAAATCTGGCATTTCAGAGGCCAAATCTGTAAATTATTAAGCTGTCTTAGGGTTTCAATTTTTTTTGTTCTAGGGTTTCATATTTTTGTTCAAATTTCATTAGGGTTTTGTTTTCTTGTCCAGGGTTTTCAAAAAAAAATCTGTCAGAGCGTAGCTGCAAATCAGTTTACATTAAAAGCTGCACGCGTGGGTGATATATCTGGCGTATGAAGCATCTAAAATTTGTTACGCCTTTCACTACCTGCAAACCCTCAGGAACTTTCTCTGTTTGCTGTCTAAGTATTCAAAGGAGGGAAAGTGTTTATTTTGCCTACGCAGGTCAGGCATATCATTGTGTCCAGTGTAGAGAGTTCCTCTGCTGTATGTGGGCGTCAGTACTCTGCAAGATCATTCAGACCAACCCGCAGGCACTTGGATAGCAAGCAACCTTAAATGAAAAAATTTCCCAAGCATTCAGTTAATCATCATCACTTGGTCGCTAAACGCTGCACGCCTCAAGCATTAAGCATTCATGTAAGGTGAATTTTAAATGAGCACGCAGATATAAGGCGTGAAAGCGCCAGAGGGCAGACGATTTGGACGAAACCGCATTTCAGTCTCACATCTCAGCCATCGATTGTGCATTTTCCCGCCTGCAATTTCCCTCTGTCCGCCGACACAAAGGAACACGTTTCCCTGGGGTTTATGCTGGTCATCCTGCATTGCGAATAGAGTACTTCTGCCATTAGAACCTGCATGAGACGGATCATCGTATTGCTGTGATCTCAATTTCATCTGCACGCTCAAGTAAATCACCCCGCCATCTGAACACTGGAAGCTGCAATTGTCATCATCCGGGCATCGAAAAATCAATCACCGCAGATCATCACGTCAAAACCAGCAAGAAATTGTCTCAGGTAAGCAAATCTGTTTTGAAGTACTCTAACGTGAAGATCGATCGAGGCATCTGCGTAGTGTTTGTTTCCTTTCGGGCATACGTTTGATTTTCGGCCGGCTAGGGTTCATGGTAATACCGTTCTCTTTCCCGACTTTTTTTTGGGCTGTAGTATGATGCATTTTCGATTTTTCTTTTCATGTTATAACCCTTAGAGATAGCGTAGTTTAGTTTCTTTTTGTATTTGCTTAGATTTTAATTTCATTTCATTAAGTATAGATTCATAAAAATAAAAAATCTTAAAAATATTTATATTTGGTTTTGTAAATGTTAGATTTTAATTAGATTTTTTATTTATTTTTTTTTGTTTGGTTTTAAAATAAAAAGGAAATAAATATAAAAAGATTTTATTTAGTTTTTAGACTTAGGTTTATTTTTTTTTTTTTTTTATTTTTTTTTTTAGTTAATTTTTTGATTTTATGTTTTAGATTATAGTTAGATTTTAGATTTTGATTTATGTTTTAAATTTTGTTATAAAAATAAAAATGTTTTTGTTAGATTTTTTAATTTTAATTTAATTTTTTGTTTAGTTTAGTTTTAAAATTAGATTAGTTTTAGAATTTTAATTTTTTTTAGATTTGTTTTTTTAATTTCCATAACATTGAAAAATAAAAATTGAAAAAAGATTTAAAAAAAAATTGAAAAAAAAATAAAAATTTTGTGGAAAATCATTTTGCCAGTTTCAGTTGCTTTCGCGATATATCTTTCATGCTGAGATCTGAAATTTTCAAGTCGAAACACGAAATCCAATGTCTGGTTAATAATTCATGATGCTCATGGTGGTTTAAGGCATTTATCTCTTCAAAGCTTTCAGTTGCCGGATATCGTTTTGGTCACATGATTTAGCTGATGATAGATGGTTGCTGTTCATGGTCCATGTTTCTTTATCATTTAAAAAGTAATCATTTAAACATTGACTCCACAAGGCACTGGTCTATTAAAAATCTCTAAATCCATCTAGTGCTTATCATATCGTGTATCGTGTCTCCCACCCAACTGTTTGGCAGTTGGTCTTCACTATCTCGCAGGGTCTACCCCCCTTAGCCGCGGGAGACGGGCTTAAACGGAGGGATCGAGGATCAGAGTGACAGCCCCCGGTCCGAGCGTTGTCGTGCCAATCTGCGCGACAACAGGTAGGAATAAATCAGAAAAATTGCATGAAGAGTTTCTAAATTAAGTAAACGTAAAAACTTCAACATGGTATCAGAGCATGATTGCAAATCACAGGAGGACTAAGAGACGTCAGTCGAGCGGAGCAATAGCAGCAGAAAACAGTTGTCCTGAGGTGACAAAAGTTGTTTCTAGCAGCGCAAAAGCCAGGAAGAGTGACGCAGAGGGCCAAAGGGTTGACGCGGGGCATCCCAAGGCTGACGCAGACCCATCCGGGGTGACATAGAGCCAACATGGGGTAGAGAAGGGCTGACGCAGTTCACAGAGAAAAAGTTGTTAGGGTCTAGAAGGTTGCAGGAATATTGCAGAGTGGAGCTGGTGAGGTACTGTAGTCGGAACAGTACTTGACAGAGTGTTACGAATAAAATATATACAAATAATATAAATATAAGTAACGAGGGTAATTGCAATAATGATTAGTTAATAATAATTAGTAGTTAAGTTGAAGAGGCATGTCTAAAAATGAAGCGAACAAAGTTCCTTCTTCATATTAATTACTCCAGAAGACTTGCAATATAAAGATCTCCATTGAGATACAAGCATATATATTGAAATGTATGAATATGAATGATTTACAATGAGAACGAGAGGCTTGCTTATATATCAAGCAAGTGTCTCTTCATGGAGAGTCATGTCCTATTTAGACATGCCTCTTCAACCTAACTACTAATTATTATTAACTAATCATTATTACAAATATCCTCGTTACTTATATTTATATATATTCTATTCGTAACATTGCCTTCTTCCCCAAAAAGCTTGGTCCTCAAAGCTTGTCGATGAAAAAGGCTTGATATCTTTTTTGGCTGCAAATGACTTTCTCTCTTGGAACAATCATCTTCGTCGATACAAGCTGATATGATCTTCTAAGTGACAAACAAAATTGTCGCACTGAAAAGGGATTAGACCATCCTATATTAATCCTCTGTGTAATATTCTGATCACTGGAATTTTGTAACGACTTGTCAGCATAAGACAGGATTGATGTTATGTCATTATTCTCTGGAACATCAATTTGTTGTTTTTGGTCTTAATGGTCCCGATACGTAGCTTCGTTGAGTTGTCTACTCTCATGATTCGGATGTTGATATGGGACTTTACTTTCCCTTATTAGGTGTGTGGAAATTTTTTGATTTACTTCAGGGGATGATGTTGTTGAGTTCGTTACCAAACCTCCACTTGGGGTGTTTATCATCTAAACTACAACATCCAAGCGTGTCTTTTCTTCAACTTGCTTGTCTTTTTCCTGAGTTGTGACATTCACTGGATCAGTATCTGTTGTTTTGTCATCAACTTGAATTCCTACATTTGATGCTTCCTTCTCGATAAGTTGTTGTACCTTGTTTTCTAATAACTTCTTATCCTTCTTAAGTTTCTTAATTTGCGTCAGTAATTTATCAATTTCATTTTGCATATTTTGTAATGCTTTTTTACCTTCTTGAAAAATTACTTTTGAAATCTCTGATATATCTTCTGGCGTTACTGAATTTGGTTTCAGTGTAACATCTTGGAGTGTTATTTTCTTCTTCTTGTGGGAAAATGTCAAAAACTTCTTTTTTGTATTTAGAATAAAGGACCCTAGAGTTTCCATCCAGGGTGAGCCCAAAACAATGTCACTATCATCAAAAAATAAGGTTTTCACGGTGAATTGCGAGGTAAAAGTAAAATCCCCAATACTTAGGTGTAGATTGCTTATGTCATATTGTTTGTCACGTGTCAACAAAAATTGTTTCAACTATATTTGATTCAGGAATCACCAATTGGTTAGCACATTTAGGACTAACATAATTACTTCTTTCAGTAGGACTGATAGAGATTATGATATCTCTTCCTGCGAGTGATCCTTTGATTTTAAATAGTGTGTCAACACATTTACTAAAGGTTTTAGGAAATCTTCCCTCACTAGTTTCCATTTTGCATTGATGTTTTTACGTTAACAATATGTCAACTTGAGCTTTTTTTTATTATAAAATATCCCTTATTTCTATATATATTTTTCAAATATTCTCCTTATCACTTTTCAACTACTCCTTTTTTTTTAATATCTTATAAAACTTCCAACCACTTTTTATTACCCTTATGGTATAACTTTATATTTAACTAAATAACGGACCTTATATATCTTGGTATTCTTTTATATTTTTCTTTTTTTTATAACTTTAAGAATCTTTGCCTTTTTCCTTTTAATTATTTCTATGCCCTCTTTTAACCTTCTAACCTTCTTCTTGATAATGAGTGCTTCAACTCTAAATAATTTTTTTTACGAACTTCAAAAATAAAATCAACTTATAAGGGAGATTTGGATAACAATTTTTAATTTTATATATATATATATATATATATATATATATATATATATTTGTTTTCGTTAAATATTCACAGCGTCTTCCCTAACGTCCTCTTGTCAACTTAGTGAAATAATATATTGATAGACATTTATTTTGCTCTTTGTAATTTTAACGCTTCAGAATTAAACCAAAGTTTAGGAAGAACGTGACCGTACGGCGAGGGGTATGACTGATGGTTTATACGACAAAAATTATTTTATGCGGCAATATGATTTCTAATACAGTAATGGCTTGATTGTATTGGAGAGCGAATGGCATCGATCGGTGGGAGGGTACTGGCATGCGGTGTTGAAGGGAGAGGCAGCAACACTTGTTGTGATGACCGACGGTGGTGTTGTCGAAGGAACGTGATGGCTGCAGACGGAGAAGGTTGTGTAGAGAGCTGCGAGCAGGCAGGAGAGGTGGTGTTACATACGACCTACAGTCAGCTGTGTTGGTAAATCTCTTTTTGTTGAGCAGTTCCAACTATGTGAGCGGGGCTATCTATTGGCATCGTCGGATTTTCAGTGCTCGAACGTTGCAGTGACTGTGAATTTTCCTTGGTGGCTTCAGTGGGAGTGGTACAACTTTCCTTTATATATATATATATATATATATATATATATATATATATATATATCTATTTAAATCAGCGTTTTATTTTTTATTTTAATAGAGGTCTTTTTTTCTTCTTTAAAAATGGCCAAAGGCCTAAAAATGGAGAATCTCCCAATGTGTAGCGAACACTTCAATTATGACAGCAACAAGGTTGATGACGATTGATTGCCAAGGGCCAGTGATTGGGAAACAAGCTCTGTGCAGCAGTGAAGCAGCCAAAGGATCGATTGCTTTGATACAAAATGAAGCGAACAAAGTTCCTTCTTCATATTAATTACTCCAAAAGACTTGCAATATAAAAATCTCCATTGAAATACAAGAATATATATTGAAATGTATGAATAAGAATGATTTACAATGAAAATGAGAGGCTTGCTTATATATCAAGCAAGTGTCTCTTCATGGAGAGTCATGTCCTATTTAGACATGCCTCTTCAACTTAACTACTAATTATTATTAACTAATCATTCTTACAATTATCCTCGTTAGTTATATATATATATATATATATATATATATATATATATATATATATATATATATATTTTATTCGTAACACAGAGCAAAGCCAAAGGAGTTGTTACCGACGGTTTCTAGCTGAGGAACCCAGATCAGCAGTGCAATTGCACAGGACGATCAGAGTAGGGGGCATCTCGACAAGCAACAGAAGGATTTCCAGGAAGGAAATCAGGACTCAGAGGGAGTCCAGAAGAGAACATCCAGACGAGAAGTGGAGACTCAAAGCAGTCGAACATAGAACTTCCAGGAGGGAAGTAGAGGAGCATCATGGCACTACACGAGGTAAGAAACCAGGATAGACTGGACGAAGCATCAAACTTTGCAGTCTGGAAGGCCAAAATCTTATTAGTGCTTGACAGGAATCGTGTCAAGAACTTCGCCTTAAAGGTTATAGCTATCCCAGTCGACCCTAATGATAACGATAAGTACGAGGAGGCGATGGAGAGAGCCAAGTGCATTATCCTTGACAGGGTCAAGGATCATGTGGTACCACATATAGTCGAGAAGGAAATGGCAGTTGAGATGTGGGAGGCTCTCAAGAACCTGTACCAGCATACTTTTGTGCAGAGAAGAATGTTGCTCGAGAACCAGATGAGGTCATATCAGATGAAGAAGGATCAATCGATTGACACCTTCCTTGAAGGACTGAATGAGATCCGAGACCAGTTGACTGCTATAGGAGCGACTCCGGATCAGGGACTTATGGTGAGGATAGCCCTGAATGTTGTCTCAGAAAAGTGGGAAGTGTTTGTCCAGAGCATCTTGGGCAAAGGGACTCTCCTACCTTGGGACGAGATGTGAGCAGCTCTTCGCCATGAAGAGATCACACGGCAGTCGAAGACAGGTAGCAGCAGCAAAGTGATCAAGGTCAAGGAGGAGGAGGAGGATGTGGCCCTAGCATTTGAGGGAAAGCAGGAGAAGCAGAAGAAGAAAGATCTCTCCAATATCAAGTGCTTCCACTGTGGGGAGATGGGTCATTATGCGACCCAATGCCCAAGGAAGAAGAGTAAGGGAGAGTCTTCTGAGATTAAGGCAGCGCCAACACAGGCAAAGAAGGAAGTCTTGATAGACGATGATTGTGCCATGAGTGCACACACACCACTTGAGCGGAAGTGGGGAGACATCGAGTTGTAGTTAGGTGGACTACAGGAAATGAGGGGCATGATCCTTGAGGTACCCAACCTCTTGGATTAGACCTTGCTATGGGAGCTCTAACGAGGTGTAGCAGGATTGGCTGGACAAGTAGAGACAGATGTGGATGGAGTAGCAGAGAGAGCTACAGTGCAGGAGTCTCGAGACAGCACAGAGCTAGCAGGCTGCAGCAATGCAAGAGGCACAAGAGTGTTGCACCAATACAGGAAGGTACAGAGAGGTGTGCAATGGTGCGAGATGCAAGGAGTTGTTGTAGCAGCACAGAGGTCGGAGAGAAGGAGCCTTTGTTAGTAGCAGAGGGAGCTTCAGCATCAGTGAGTTTTTATAGCCCAACAGGGAGGTCAATTGGGAGATCAGTTACTTACTTCTCAGTAACTGAGTTGCAGTGCAGCAGTAGGCAGCACGATGCAACATGATGAGAGGAGGTGCAGTGCAGATGTAGTGCTGGGAGGAAGGACTAGCAGCAGCACCGATGCAGATGGAGCTGTCGTACAGATGCAGTAGTGGCAATGGCAGAACCATGGGCAGCGATACACAAGGCAGCAATGCAGAGGATGTTGGGCAGGAAGGCCTAGCATCAGCACAGGTACCGATGCCGGATGAGCAGAGTAATACACAGTGAGGAGTATTGCTAGAGCACAGTCCTTGCTAAAAGGGAGTGTTGATTTGGGGTAGGATCGGATGTGCTCTAGCCATGAAATTTGGTGGAGAGGTTGGGGCACATGAGATCTCCTATACCCCAAAAGAGTTTGGGCAGAGTCTAAACAGATCAGGAAATATTAAAATAATTAATACTTTTAATGGAGTCCCTAAGTCTAAACTTAGGGAAAATAAAATATTAATGTGTATTAATATGAATCTGTGTTAGAATGGTCCAAAAGACATGGATCAAGCCAGATCTAATCTTAGCCATTGATTAGGGACTTAATTTCGGCCGTTGAGATGTCAACAGGAAAAGTATAAGAGGAGGCTTGAGGGTCACTTGGAGAAGTACACCAGATGATCAGTCATTCTATTCTCTAGAGCAGGGTTTGCTAAGAGAGATAGAATCAGTGATCGAGAGAGCAGCTGAGGGGCATTGAGTACAGAGAAACAAAGAAGGCAGAGATTGTGCCGGGAGAGCAGCACAACAGCCAAGGAGAGTGACGCAAAGCCCGCAAGGGCTCACGCAAGGCCACGCAGAGGCAGCCAAGTGTTGCGTAGAGCACTAGAGGCGCCAGCGTAGTGATGCAGAGGCTCCTAGAGCTGATGCAGGGCCTCCTGGGTTGACGCAGGCCAAGAAACGCTGACGCAAGGCTAGCATGAGACAAAGAGGGACTGACGCAGTCCAGATTGGGCAGACGCTGGCGTTGCAGGAGAAATTTTGTGCTGAGGAGCTGTCGGAAGGGTTTTTCGGGGTTTCAGCCAGGAGATTTCTCTCAAACTGTGAGGCATAGTTCTCTGTTAGGTAGGCCAGTTAAGGCACCCAGATTGTACTCTGATATTGCTTAATAAGAAAACCCTCAAATAGTTGCACCGGTTTTCCCGCATTGGGTTATTCCGGGGACATTGGTTCAAAAATAATGGTGTCATGTGGTGTGCTTGTTCTTGTTTCTTTTAGTTGTTGATCTGTACTATGTTGAGCATGCACTGGTGTTTATTTTCAATATTTACTTTGTAAATAACTTGTTAAAGAAAAATAACAAGTAGGTAGGAATAAATCAGAAAAAGAACATGAAGGGTTTCTAAATTAAGTAAACTTAGAAAGTTCAACAATTACTTGCCTTTAATTTGTAACAAGCAAGAGATTTTGACTCCATAAGGCACTGGTCTCAATTCTAAATCTAATCGAATCCTTAATCTTGCTAAATTTTACCAAGTAGTTAGGCCACTCAATTGTGTCTCCCGGACAGGTTGGTTCCCAACTTATTTTCCATCACCTCATTTCCATAGGGACTACCTCCCACAGCCTGTTGTTGGGAGACATCTAGAACGGTGCCTGTACAATCTGAGCGACAACAAGACCTAAATTCTTTGTGTCTCATTTTGTTCTTGGTTGTCTTCTATTGTAGATTTGATTTATGTTCTATCTACATTTTTTTTATTTAATATTGCAGCATAAAGAAGTTTTGTAATAAGTGATTGTTACAACATGAGTATTCGAATGATTGTTAAAATTGGAAACTAGAGCCAAACTCTATGTGGGTCTTCTTGTTTATGGCAACTGATATTTTTCTTGGATTCCTCTCGTCAAGAGGTGTAGGATTTATCTAAAGATTATCCGATTCCAACATGTATTCATGGAAATATGAATTTATTTGTGTTATGTGGCAATTCGTCAAGGTCGCCAGCAACCAAATTACCCAATCTCAACCTCAACGTTGCACTATAAATAGAGGTGGCCTTCAAGTCATTTTCACACACGCTTCTCCTAAGATCTCTCTCCACTTGTTTTGGGTTTTGTTGGCCAGAGAGATCAAGAGGGAGAAGCCCTAGACACAAGAGGAAAGGAGACTAAAGGAGCAACCCTAGCTGCAGTTCAGATGAGATCTATATGCTACCACGGAGAGACCTCTATGCTGCACTAATGAGATCTAAATGCAATCATAAAGGAGGAGTCTTCGAGGGAGTGCCCTAGTCTTATACGCTGCCCTAAATTACAGTCATGAAGGAAAGCTTCTAGACACAGATTGGAGAACAAGCCATAGTAAAATGATGCCCTAATCCCCTGTCCTAGAAGGCTCCCATACGCAGTCCTAAAAGGAGGCATCTAACCTTACCCTAGCAGCAGTAAGGAAGAGTCTTAGCCACAAAGATCTGGCCGTTGTCCTAGCCCTAGATGCAGTCCCCTAATCCGCAGTCTCAAGAGGCTTCTATGCTGCCCTAGCCACAGTCATCAAGGGTGATCTAATTTGCAGTTAAGGGTGACCCTTACACGTTGTCTAAAGGCTCTATTCTAAGTTCATGAAGGCCCCAAATTCTGTAGCAATTAGACTCCCATACGCTGCCCTAATTCGTTGACATGTGTAGCACTTATCCGCTGCCAAAGCAGGTCTCCTAGCCGCAGAGTTTGTACGTTGTATAGAGGAGGCCTTTCCTCAGCAAGTATGGTTCTAATTCATAGCTAGAAAGAGGCCCTAATATTGTAGTCAACAGAGAGGCCTCAAGTCACAGTTAAAGGAAACTTTAAGCCTACTAAAGGAGCCCTAAACACAACTTGAATTGTTGTAGGTGACAACGTTGTAACAAGGTTATGACTGGGCATGAATTAAGGGTTCATGAGACCTATTGGAAGAATCTATAGCTACAGCCAGCTGCTTTGCTAAGCTGCAAGCCATAGAAAGTAGCTAAGTTTCTTCCAAGGCAGTATTGCAGCATGCATTGAGTACAGGTGGCAGCGTGGATTAGGAAAGACTCTCCTAGGTGGACTACAGCCCTTGAAGGGCTTAGTTGTCTAACAGCTTGGAAAGTTAAAGGGTTTCTCCTTGTGCCCTTATTATAATTGCAGGAGCAGGCAATTAGAGGAACATTGCAGCAACATTAATGATCTACTCTTCATAAGCGCTTGAACTCTGTAGGTGCTACAAGTCATCAATAGAATGTTGTCGCTGTAAGGAGGGCTACTGGATTGATGATCTACCAAAAAGGGGATATGCAACATCACTCTTACTGAATGTTGTCAGGGCTACATCTTAGATTAGTCATCATTAGTAGAATGATGGATTTACTGCTGCTATCATAAAATCTCATATTTGTATATTTGTACTATCTCTCTCTCTACTAAACTATTGAAGAATATAAGAAGAATTGATCAAGGGTTTCCCGACATTGGAGTTTGTCCCTGGCTGGTGGCACATATTGTGTCCTCTTGTCTTGGCTTGTCTTCTGCTGTATATGTTTATGTTCTATCTGCACTTAACTATCACGCTGATGTGATTGCTAATCTGAATATTGTCATTAGGCTAATATGAAAAATTGAAGTAAATTGCTCTAAAGCATAGCATAGAACATACCAAAATTTTACACGGTATCAGAGGTGAGGTGAAGACAAAGCCCAATCAAGAGTGAAAGAGCAATCACCGAAGATAGTTGGAAAGGACAAAAAGGCTCAATGGGTTCCTTATCCCACTTCCCGGCTGAAGAAAGAGCAAGAAGTGTTGGATTATGTGAAGGGTAAAATCTCAGAGCCTCCATCAAGGGCACTGGTTGCTCCAAATATCAAGTACATCAATGGTGAAGTCGAAGCGAAGAAGATTATCATAGATTCCATTGACAAGCGTCTAGTGGTCTACCTAAAGGTCACTTCAATGGAAAGTTCGGATGTAAGGGTGGAAGGTAGGGCAGGTGCCTTGCTTGTAATAAGTTTGGCCATTATGTGAGGGAGTCTCCAAATAGAAAGGACACATAACATGACGATGATCTCAATCATTCCAGGAGCATCTTCAATGATGACAGGTTCAAAGGAAAAGGAAAAAGGAATGAGGGACATCAAGGAAATGGTCGACCCTCCAAGAAAGTAAGGAACTCCAAGTATGAAATCAAATGTTGTTTCTGATAAGTAAAAAGAATATTATCTTATGCCGGCCCTCTCCACTACCTCTCCTCCGAACTCTTTGGGAAATTGGCTTAATGATAGTGGTGCCTCAAGGCACTTCACCGGATATAAGGAAGCGCTCTTTAATATGATAGAGAAGGAAACAAACTTGGAGATTATTTTTGGAGAAGATGCCAACTAGCTTGTAAAGGGTGTAGGGAATGTTTCTCTTCAATTGGATCAGGGTAACTATTTATGTACCTGATCTCAAGAAGAACCTGGTGTCCATTTCAGCAATGGAAGACAAAGGTTACAAGGTGGCATTCATCGATGGAAAGGTACGTGTTTGGAAAAAGTATTTTAAAGATGCTTTTACTCTTAGGTTCAGGATTGGCAATTTGTATCAAGTTGCAGGAATTCCATTGGGGACCATGTCTGTGACACATCTCTTCTGTGGCACCGGAAGTTTGCTCAATGTAAGACAGATGGTGACAGGGATGCCTGAATTCAAAGAAGAGCATGAATGTACATGTTCGAGATGTACCGAAGGAAATCTTACAAGGGGACCATTCCCCTCATGTAATAGCAAGACCACAGATGTGGAACAACCCGAGGGGTTTGAGATTCATGAGTAGGAATCTCATGTATGCAGGTTGAAGAAAACTCTCTATGATTTGAAGTAAGCACCCCGAGCTTGGTGTGAGAGGATTGACAGCTATTTGATGAAGCCGAGATTCACTAGCAGTGACACTGATCCAAACCTTTGCTTTAAGGTTGTGGATGATAGACCTCTCATACTGGTACTTTATGTGGACAACCTCTTTGTGACAGATGCAAACACTCTCATTTGCAAAAGTAAGAGGGAGTTGGATTTCGGATTTGGAATGGTGAACTGCAAGCCGTGACTACCTTGATGGAGCTTAACTTTTAAGAAGTTATGCGGTAGTGTTGTCAGACCTGATTTGGGAAATGCCTCTGAGTTTCGTCAACTCATAGTAACATTGATGTTCTTGGTGAACTCCTGTCCGTATAGATGTTTTGCAGTTAGCATGTTGAGCCAATATATGGTTGAGCCTCATCACTCACATTGGATTGGTGCCCAGAATCTTCTGAGATATCTTCAGTGCACAATCACTTATGGACTGAGAGACACTAGCGAAGATGTGAGGTGGCATGATTATTTTGATGCTGATAAGGCAAGTAGTGTGTAGGATCGCAAGAACACTTTTGGGTGTTGGTTCTCTTTGGGTTTTGCTTCAATATACTGGATGATCAAGAAGCAGAAGTCGATTGCTTTGAGCACCGCTGAGGCCGGATACATAACTGTGAGTATGGACTCCTGTGAAGTTGTATGGCTGTGGAAGCTCTTCAGTGAGCTGTTTAGACACGTGTTGGATACCACTGTGATCTTTTGTGACAACCAAAGTGGGATTCGATTGTTGAGAATCCCGTGTTCTATGATTGCTTCAAGCATATAGACATCAGGTACCACTTTATCTGGGATATGGTACAGCGTGGAGCAAGAAGGCTCCAACACTCTAGAACTGATGTGTAGGTCATCGATATTTAGTTGAAGCCCTTGGGTAAGGTCAAATTCTTGACTTTCCGAGAACGATTAGGAGTCGTGGAGAGACCCTCTCCTGAGGATCTTGTATGATATGGATATTGAGCTCTACGAGCTCCAGGGGGGCATTGGGTATTTCTTGAAGTGATGAGCAACCATAGGGTAAGTGGTTCAACCTTCCCTTAGTGGTTTGCTATGTAGGCAGGAAGAGCGGTTCATCCTTCTCCTGTTGAGATCAGTCATAGGGTGAGTGGTTCAACCTTCCCCTAGTGATTTTTTGTGTACAGGGTGAGTGGTTCAGCCTTCCCCTAGGATGCCCCATGGTGACATGTAAGCAGGAAGAGTGGTTCATCCTTCTCCTGTTGAAACATCCTACCCATGTAGTCTGGGACTCATGGGAAGTACCTCTCATCTGGCCAATGAGCAGGGAAATGAGGATAGGGACCATAGTACTACCGATGGAGGCATCGTGTACTACCGTACTCCCTATGTTAGGATGATATTGATCTGGGATCAATTGGAACTGACTTCGGGTCAGTAAGAGTGGTATGAGACACTCTCTTTATGGCAGCTGATATTTTTCTTGGAATCCTCTCGTCGAGAGGTGTAGGAGATCTAAAGATCATCCGATTTTGACATGCATTCATGGAGATATGAATTTATTTGTGCTATGTGACAATTCGTCAAGGTCGGCCAGCAACCAAATTACCCCATCTCAACCTCAATGTTGCACAATAAAGAGAGGTGGCCTTCAAGTCATTTTCACACACACTTCTCCTAAGATCTCTTTCCACTTGTTTTAGGTTTTGGTGGCTAGAAAGATCAAGAGGGAGAAGCCCTAAATGCAGGAGGAAAGGAGACTAAGGGAGCAGCCCTAGCCGTAGTTCAGATGAGATCTATACGCTGCCATGAGAGACCTCTACGCTGCCCTAATGAGATCTAAACGCAGTCCTAAAGGAGGAGTCTTAGAGGGAGTGCCCTAGTCTTATACGCTGCCCTAAATTACAGTCATGAAGGAAAGGTTCTAGACATAGATTGAAGGAGAACTAGCCATAGTAAAATGATGCCCTAATCCGCTGTCCTAGAAGGCTCCCACACACAGTCCTAAAAGGAGGGATCTAACCTTACCTAGCCGCAGAGATCTGGCCATTGTCCTATCCCTAAACGCAATCCCCTAATCCGCAGTCTCAAAAGGATTCTATGCTGCCCTAGCCGCAGTCTTCAAGGGTGATCTAATCCACAGTTAAGGGTGACTCTTACACGCTGTCTAAAGGCTCTATTCTCAGTTCATGAAGGCCCCAAATTCTGCAGCAATTAGACTCCCATACGCTGCCCTAATTCGTTGACAGGTGTAGCACTTATCCGCTGCCAAAGCAGGTCTCCTAGCCGCAGAGTTTGTACGTTGTACAGAGGAGGCCTTTCCTCAGCGAGTATGGTTCTAATTCATAGCTAGAAAGAGGCCCTAATATTGTAGTCAACAGAGAGGCCTCAAGTCACAGTTAAAGGAAACTTTAAGCCTACTAAAGGAGCCCTAAACACAGGTTGAATTGTTGTAGGTGACAACGTTGTAACAAGGTTATGACTGGGCATGAATTAAGGGTTCATGAGACCTATTGGAAGAATCTATAGCTACAGCCAGCTGCTTTGCTAAGCTGCAAGCCATAGAAAGTAGCTAAGTTTCTTCCAAGGCAGTATTGCAGCATGCATTGAGTACAGGTGGCAGCGTGGATTAGGAGAGACTCTCCTAGGCGGACTGCAGCCCTTGAAGGGCTTATTTGTCTAACAGCTTGGAAAGTTAAAGTGTTTCTCCCTGTGCCCTTACTATAATTGCAGGATCAGGCAATTAGAGGAACATTGCAGCAGCATCAGTGATCTACTCTTCATAAGTGCTTGAAGTCTGTAGGTGCTGCAAGTCATCAGTGGAATGTTGCAGCTGTAAGGAGGACTATCGGATTGATGGTCTACCAAAAAGGTGATATGCAACATCACTCTTATTGAATGTTGTCAGGGCTGCATCTTAGATTAGTCATCATTAGTAGAATGATGGATTTACTGCTGCTGTCATAAAATCTCAGATTTGTATATTTGTACTATCTCTCTCTCTGCTAAACTATTGAAGAATATAAGAAGAATTGATCAAGGGTTTCCCCACATTGGGGTTTGTACCTGGCTGGTGCCACATCATGTGTCCTCTTGTCTTGGCTTGTCTTCTACTATTTATGTTTATGTTCTATCTGCACTTTACTATCATGTTGAAGTGATTGCTAATTTGAATATTGTCATTGGGCTAATATGAAAAATTGAAGTAAATTGCTCTAAGCATAGAACATACCAAAATTTTACAATGATTCTTTCACTAACTTCTTGATGAGGATGTGATCCAAAAAAGAAGATCCTGAAGATCATCAGGGTGCAGAATAGTGCAGGAAGAGTAAACTCCAAGAGCAAGTTGGTGCAAGGATAATGAAGGAGCCACTCTCACATTTAGAAAAGAAAGAAAGACCTGCCTCATCACCAGGTATACTTTCATTATATTTATTTACTTTGCTACTATTACTCTTGCTCTTGTTTTGGGATCAACAGGTACAATCGATGAATGTCAAAACCAAGTCCTTTGTATCGAGTTTGAGAAAGATATCGAGCCATCTCATGACTTGAGTGGACTTAAAGTGGACAAGAGCTCAAGACTTCTGCAAGAAAGCTAGAATCGAAAAAGAGACCATCATACCATATAACCCAGAACAAAATGGGCGCTTAAGGATCTTTGATTGCCCTGTCTACTTTCATGTGTCAAAGGAAAGGAGTACCAAGCTAGAAGCTTCATGTAAGGTATGACTATTGGTTATTGTGAAAATTCTAAAGCTTACAGAATATATGTGCTTGGTAAAAGAACTATACAGTTTAACAGAGATATAACATTTGATGAAGATGCAGCTCTTTGAAAAGACATACACACTCCTCCTGCTAATGTTGAAAGACAAGATGATGCATTGGATGCACAAGAAGATCTCGAGCTTGAGGTTGATCTTGCTAATGAACCCATGGATCCCATGGACTCCTTGGATCCTTCTCCATGCGCTATAAAGACACAATTATGGCTTCGTGACACTTTACAGGATGTTGATAGGCATGTTTCTCCCTAAGGAATCTTCAGAGAAAGAAAGAAACCATGTCGAATACAGGGATATGTTGTAGCCATGAGCAACATTATTCAAGCATAATCGTGCACTTTTGAAGAAGTTGTGAAGGCTCAAGTGTGGAAAGATGGTTCTCTCAGAAAGAGGGAACAAACTATGATGAAATTGTTGCACCTATTGCCCATTATACAACCATCTGATCTATTGTGGATCTAGTTGCTAGCCAAGGATGGACCTTTCACCAAATGGATGTGAAGACTTTTATTCTACATGTCTCCTCAAGGAAGAAGTAATTGGGGAGAAACCACAAGGCTTTGAAGTGCATGACAGGAAAACTCACGTATGTAGACTGAAGAAAGCCCTCTATGGTTCGAAGCAAGCTCCAAGAGCTTGGTATGCCCGCATTGATAGCTTCTTGATTATGTTTGGTTTTACTAGAATTAATATTGATCCAAATCTTTACTTCAAGACAATCCAAGGTATGCCTTTGATTTTGGTATTATATGTTGGTGACTTGTTCTTGACAGGTGGAGAACCTCTTATTCTCCAGTGTAAGAGGGAGTTAGTTTCTGAGTTTGAAATTGTTGAAGGAAATGTACTAGGTTTGGTCTTCATAAATGTACTTTTCATATTTGTATTTATTCAAGAAAAGAAATATTATTTTTATAATATATGTCAATGAGTTTCTTGCTCATTGAAATAGGTCTAGCACATGTTAAAGTGTTATAAGTGAATCAAAGAGTCAAAAGAATTATGTTGAAGACTTTAAGGGCATGTTATACCATGTATATACTTGTATAAAGAGTCAAGGGAAAACCTTCCAAGCAAAGTCAAGTCCTCTCCATGCAACAACATCCCTCAAGAAGCAAAAATGATGAAGAATATTCAAGTCGGCCAGCAGTCTTCAAGTCAGCCTAAAGGAGGGACAAACCTCTATATATAGAGGTTGTCCACTCCCTCAAACGACAAGCACACATCTTTGAAATCAGAGAAGTAAGAGAGTCGAGTAAAGAGTGAAAGAAGTCGAATAGAAGGAGCCTCTAGTGCCGCGAAGAAGGAGAAGACAAGACCGAAGTTGTGAGTACTAATCTAAGGATAAAAACATAGTCACATGTGCGAGAAAAGAGGCCTCTCTGTGGTCATGACAGTAGTAGTATATCAGCACCACCTCTCACATTGTTTGGGCTAGTAACTTAGGCCTCCCTCTATAGCGAAGAAGAGGCTATCTCAAGCTAAGGTTAAAAGAGCCTAATACTTAAGGAAATCACCAACATGTCCCAGAATCTAGGGTTGTTGTACAGTCTCATCACTCCACATATACATCTCAAGACGAATCTGGTTTGGTCAAGAAAAGGAAGGTGTCTCCATAAGTGAAGGATATCACCAAGTACAGAAGAGAAGCATCTCATCTAGAGCTCACATAAACAAGGTCTATCTCCAGTCAAAGAAGGAAGGAGTAGGAAGTGTCGGGGAGAAAAGTCTCAGAGGAAGGAAGACTAAGTGTCGGGGAACAAAGTGCAGAAAGCAAGGACTTGACTTGTGCTTGGAGGACATTCTAGTCAAGGGTCTAGGGTTTGGCATTGATCAATAAGAAGCTTCAATAAGAGAAATTTACCGAACGGTTTTCCTCTCAAGAGAAGAAAGGTTTTGGCCCTGGCAGAGAGCCAACATCTTGTGTTCTTGTTCTTATGTTTTTGGTAGCAGTTTGATGAAGTACACACACACGCATTAATAAGAAGAAGGAGAAGATTAAGCTAACAAGAAAAAGTAAAAAGACTCCACAAATTGTTATCAAATCAAGAAGAATCACACTACACCTAATTGCCCTTGATTCTTCAACAGAAATGAAAGATATTCATTTATGCACTACTTTCTGGGCCTAGAAGTATGGAAGAGTCCTGGTGAAATTTTCCATTCGCAAGGAAAATATGTTGTCAATCTGCTAGAAAGATTACAAAATGTAAACCCATGAATACTCCAATGGAGATGAACTTCAAGAAGTTGTGTGGTGAAGCTGCAGGTCCCGATTTGGCTAATCCTTTTGAGTATCCACAACTAATTGGACCATTGATGTTCTTAGTGAACATTAGACCGGACATATGTTTTGCAGTCAATACTCTGAGGCAATATATGATTAAGCCATCTCATGCACATTGGATTGTTGCAAATCATGTTCTGAGATACCTGCATGGGACCATCAATCTCAGATTGAGATATACTATAGGAGGTGTAAAGCTACATAGAAACTCAGATGTTGATTGGGTTGGTAACTCTACTGATAGAAAAAACACATATGGGTGTTGCTTCAGCTTAGGATCTGCCATGATATCCTAGAAGAGCAGAAAACAAAAGTTTGTAGCCCTTAGAACGGTTGACGTTGAGTACATTTCTATTAGCATGGCTAGCTATGAGGCAGTATGGCTAAGGAAACTCTTTGGATAGTTGTTTGAGAATGTTCTATACACAACAGTAATTTACTGCGACAATAAGAGTGGGATTCGACTCGCAAAAAACCTCGTGTTCCATGACAAGTCCAAGCCTATTGAGATCAAATATCACTATATCCAGGATATGGTGCAGAGAGGAGTAGTAAGACTCCATCATATAGCGATTGATGACCTGATTGCTAACATTCTTACCAAGCCTTTGCCGAAAGGAAAGTTCTTGGTTTTTAGAGAGTAGCTTGGACTGACAAATGTGACCCTTCCTAGAGAGGGTGGTCATGGATGATAAGCCTTGGGCGTGCGAGATCCTTGTCATATGTTGACAAGTGGATTCCCCCAAGCCGTGATGAGCCTTGGATGTGCGAGATCCTTGTCATGTGTTGACAAGTCGATTCCCCCAAGCTGAGATGAGACTTGGTTGTGCGAGATCGTGTCATGTGTTGACAAGTGGATACCCCCAAGCAGTGATGAGCCTTAGATGTGCAAGATCCTTATCATGTGTTGACAAGTGGATCCCCCCAAGCAGTGAAGAGCCTTGGATGTGCGAGATCCTTGTCATGTGATGACAAGTGGAACGCCCCAAGCAGAGATGAGACTTGGTTGTGCAAGATCCTTGTAATATGTTGGCAAGTTGCAATTCCCCCAAGTGAATATAGGGTGATGGATGAATCTCCCCTATGATGATTCTTCTTCATTAGAGTGAGACATCATTGTTCTAGATGAAACGGAGCAGAGATGAACAAAAATGAGCACAGAAAGCAAAGATCTTTGTTGCAGAAAGAAATTCCTCCCTAGCTGAGAGGGACTGTTGAAAATTTGGCAACACTAGGATGAATTTCTAAAAATAGAAAGTCTCAAGTATGACTTTCCAAAAATAGTAAATCACCTTGCATCAATGGAAAATCTCTTCTGATCATCAATCAATCATAATAATTCAATTTCGACTTAATCATCAATATTATCATTGGTACCATTATTATTATTCTTATGATACTATTATATATTAAAAAGAAATTCAAGCCACTCAATCATGGCTCTCAATAATGTTCTGTTACACTCATTATTGGCATGGCATATTCCTCTTACACCCTCATTCATGCTTTTACACTCTCTTACACTCATTAAAGCACGTCATAAAATATTTTCTTACACTAAATAAAAGCATGTCACAAAAGATTCCTCTTAAGCACTCTTTAATGCATATGTTACACCCTCTTAAAAGTATAAGTTACAAAGGCATGCATACCTCCATAATGGCTTGATTTACATTTCCTAAATGGGCATTGTTACCGCTCAAACTAGGAGGGGGTCCTAAGGGGCACTTGTTAGGTCAAGAGAGTTCACCGATGGGAGTAGACCCAATATATAGAGAATCACTTATAAAGGATAGATCAATTAAGATGGGTGTGAAGTGATCTCGGGGACCCTTTCCTACGAGAGGCTCAAGAATGGACTTGCTTGCTTCTTAAGCAAGGTACAAAGCTTTCTAGGATAAGGGGATGAGGATTTAAGGGTGAGGTTCAAGGAGTGTGAATTGTAAAGGAGCTTCCAAAACCCTAAAAGCCTTATTGAACTTGGTTTCCCAAGTGATTTTCGAAGAATTGATTTTTCAAAGGCATGGGACCACACAGGACCAAGTGGACCCAGGTTGGGTCAAGAGGAAGGAGCCTAGCAACCAATGACAGATTTGACCTAAACAAGGAGGAGAAGGGGATCAAAGAAATGATTTTTACTCAAAGGTGCAAAATGATCCCTATGAGGAACTAGCCTAGGGAATCATAGGGCAACAACCAATCTCGAGACTAGGGCTTGGGATATCTCACAATCCCACCATCGGAATTTCCTCAAATTTGGAGGAGGCCTAGGAGACACACCAGCGAAGTAGGGGCCAAGAGATCAAACTTTTCTTGTGGGTGGTTTGTAGGGAAAGTGATGCCCTAGGAGCCCTAATGTGGCTAGACCTAGAATAAAGAAGGAGAGGTGAAGAAAAATGTTTCTTTTAGTGATCACCTTATCGTAGACCAATGCCTAATCCATTGGGGACATTTGAGTCAAGAAGAATATGAAGATAGACTTCGTTTCTAGGTCAAGGAGGCTCTAAGATCAACTTCGTATTTCATCTAGGGCAAAGGAGAGTGACCTTAAAAGCTTTTATACTTCGCTTGCACAGTGAAGTGGCTTATCAAGATAAATCCAATCATAGAATTATCCCTAGGAAAAAAAATTCAACATACATGGCCCATGCATAGAGATATGCTATACAGAAACATCATTCCACAATTTCGCAATAAATGCATGCAGCAACTAACCCTAGTATAGCAAAAATCTCATTATCAATGCATGTGACAAAGTAAAAGAATAATAGCATTAAATTTGCATTTACATGTAAGAGAATATTTCCAACCACCAATAGATTTGCCAATCATGAAGCTCCAAGATAAGAAAAGACAATCCATACATCAAAATTCATCCATGCTCCAAATTTTCATCCACCAAGAAGGAATAGCGAAAATCTGAAAAGAGATACAAGTCCAAACCAAGTGATGATGAGAAATGAACTCTCATCATTTGTATTTATACTCTCCTAATGAGTTCGATTTACCTATTTGAGCCTACATTAGCCCATAAAATAAAAATAATGTGCAAATAACTAACTTTTGGTGACAAGCCCACCAAACTAGCTCATAAACAAAATAACAAGCCTCTCAAGAGGTCGAATGATCAATAATGCATGTTGTTGGGCTCTCTCAGAAGCCTGATGAAGTCCATAAGTACCAAAATGATGAATAGGACTTCCAAAAGTAATGGACAAGCGGTTGGCCCCTTGTTCTCCACATAATAAACATGTGGTGCTCCCAATGGTTGTGAGGGCACACAAATGACCTCATGTGTCTCCAAGTAAGTTAAAAATGCATGTAAACCATCTGCAAGGGCTCAAATGATTGTATAGTGCCACATCAGCATACAAGTCCTGGGTCATATGCCAAGTGCATGGTACAACTGTAGGCTAGCTAAGCAAAGGTGACCCAGGTGCATCTTCCTCGTCCAATAGGTGAATCTCGAGCAAACTCTAAACATCTATGGGGATCCATGGAGTGTTGTCTACTGCTATGGAGGCCTTCAACACACTCCCTACATGTGCCAATGTAGCCCTATGGAGGGTTAAGACCCCGTATAGGGAGACAAAATCCAAGATGGAGAACACTTGCAATCCTGCATAAGATCCAATGCGTCCCCTAGCTTTCTAGTACAACAAATCATTAAGGAAATCGAGTAAAAGATCTTACAAACCATAGACAACAGGTGGGAACTTCATAATGGCATGTCCTTCCATAATGGGCTTTGGCATGTGCTAATGTCTCCACGCTCCAAATGGGGTTAACCAAGTATCCCATTAGGTGGTTTCTACTTCTAAAGGGGATAATATGTCCAAGGTACATCCTTTAAAAGGTGGTGGCATGTGATAAAGAGATGAATGGAGTAGGGAATGAAAAAGGGCGACCATGGGCCACATGCTAGGGTACAGGGGTAGCTAGTGAAAGGGAAGCCCACTCTTGGGTATATAAGGTATAGGATGGAGCAATTCTGGTACATGAGGTGCCCCGGCCTTGATTTTTTCACCCTTCTTCATATGCCTTTTGCATTTTATGAATTTTCTTTAATTAATTGCTTGGGGCTCACATCGTAAGAGCATGATGTGTGAGATATAGCAGTGGATACCCCCTTTAAGGTAAGGTGGTTCATTGCCCACCAGGGGTTGGGACAATCATCGGTTCTTAAATGATAAAAGAGGCTCATCTAGGCCTATAGGAACCAGGGTGATGGCCATGATGATGGGGTAGAGCTCATGTTTTGGCTTTTGCCCATGTGTTAAATGTGTTTGTGTCGGCCATCGTTTGCATTTTGTGGTACATTTTCCTGTTGAATGTGGCCAATTATGCTTCTACTTTTCTTTTCGGCTGCATCAACCTCTAGCGCATCATTCCAAGTCCGACCCAGGGTGTCGGCAAGGGGAAGGGGAAAGCTAGCCCTATGTGGACCCATGTGGGAAAAATGATGAATGGGGTTATAATGAGTGGAAGGAAAGTAATATATATGGATGAGGGAGTGGGACCACGCAACCAAAATCGAGGTTTCCCATGTAATACCATCCCTAAAGGCGAAGGGCCTATAAAAGAGATCCCACGAGACTAGAATCCAAGTTTAACATCCAAAAGGGTCTAGGGGACAAGAGCACAGACCTAGCCCATTCTTTCCGCCGAGTCCCCCCATTAATCCATGCCCAAAAGTGTCCATGATAAGCAAATTACAATACTCAATTGCCAAACCACAAAGCATACCTTTAGGTTCGAGAGGCCCACCTTCAAACATACGATCATGGCAGATGGGTGAGGGCCCACATGGTTGGCTCAGGTGGCAGAGAAGTGGCACAATGAACTAGTTGGTGGCTGCAAGGTGCTGTTAGCTGGCGACTGAGGACCATCTTGGAGAAAAAAATTCTCCTAGGCATATCACTCACAAAATGGTGGGTAACAAGCATGAATTACTCTCTCTTGGCATGCGAGTTACTCCTCCTTTATGGCATGGATTCATTGCTCCTCCTATATATATGCGCCTCATTCTTTCTCCCCTCACTACTTGTGCATTGTGAAAGAATAATTCGAACTTGAGAGAGAGTTGAAGAACATTGTGAGAGAGACTTGGAGAGTAAGAGCAGAACTTAGTGAGCAAAGGTTGATTCAGTGCTTCAGTGTTGATTCAATTGAAGGGAAGATTGATTCAGTGTGTGCATCTGTTGTTGCTACCAGTGATCTTCATGCTACAGCTTGTTCAAATTTGGATGAACTTACTCATTCTCTTGATTTCTCATTGTACTTTGTATCTCTGTTGAACAAATGATTTCTAATAGAAGAAAAATCTAGTTGGGATTTTCCCTTGTGGCTTTTTCCTTGGTCATTGGAGCTAAATTCTCTATGTTTCATTTTGTTCTTTGGTTGTCTTCTATTGTGCATTTGATTTATGTTCTATCTACAGTTGCTTACTTAATATTGCAGAATAAAGAGGTTTTGTAATAAGTTATTGTTACATCATTGAACATCAGGGTTTCAACAGAGCCAGCATGAATGTGGGCTTCTTCGTGTTGGACAACTGCAAGAGTTGAACCCAATGAATGCCATGGTTCCCATACAAGGAAGCTTACGCCTCCTTAGACTTAATACTTTGAAAGCCTCCATAACTTGGTTTATGTCCATATTTTCCTTGGTTACGTGTTGTCTTGTATACCCTATGCACATTAGCCTACCATAAATAAATTTCCAAATTAAAATCTGACTCTAAGAATGTCTGCAAAAAATTCCCATACTATACATAACACCAAATAAATATACCCATCATTTCCGAGTGTTTACAGTGATCTCTTACTAGGCATGTTGAATTTGGGCAGCTGTTTCCTTGAATTAGAAGAAAAAAAAGATTGTATCTTCACTAGAAGGGGTACTAAAGTTTCTCCTTTCACTGAATTTCTTCCTATGACAAGTCTAATATCCAGAGATGAATAATTCACAATAATAGATCCGAGAAGAAAGAAAACAATAGCATAAGATAAAATTCTTAAGAATATCTAACCAGAGCAATAACTTGTGCAGCATCCTGCCTCTTCCAATACTCCTCGGTGCTACCTGCAATTAAATAAGGATGTGAAGGTATACAATCACTTGACATAAACATAAAAAATAGCATCAATTAGGGAGTGATATAATACATTCAAGGGTATTGAAACTTGGAAAACATAGATCATATCAATTAAAAGAGTAGTGAGGCAAATGGAATGCAGAATAGAATGCCAATTAGTAAGATATTTGTTATGAGTACTTTTGTTTTACTAAGTAACCAACAACTAAGTGGATTCAGCACACAAAGCAAGGAATCACTGTTAACAAAAATCTAAAAACCAAAGTTGAACAGATATAACAAGAAGTAATGTGCCTAACTAGATTATTGCTTAACTGGGCATGACAGAAGATATTCATATGAAAGTTCACCAATATGTGGAGTCATGTTTATGGAATATGTTCTACTGCTAACTAGGAGAAAAATAGGGAAATGTACGTAAAATATGACATAGACCACAAAAAGTTTTTGTCCATTTTCCAGAAATTTTTGGATAAGATTGACAGTGTTTGTAATTGTTTCTATTAATCAAAAAAAGATAACTCACTCTACACCAATGTCATCAAAACCACACTAGTGATTGAGTTGGTCAACCCCAAAAACAAAACTGGTAAAAAGCCTACACATAAATTCAATTAGACAAAAAAATACATGAAATATTCCAATTTTGATTTGAAAAATATATCTTTATGTACATCCATGTAAATCCAAACCATGAGGCACCAAATATGCAAACATTTCTCATGTTGTAGCATCATAAGAGTTAATATAGCAAAATGGCACCAGGTGTAACAAATATATGAAACAGATTACATTAACACCAAGATTCTAAATGACCCAGAGAATCCTAAAATAATCATATTTGTTCACACCAGATTTTGCCTGCACAACTTTTGGTGTTAAGTTCCAACACATGTTTGTTGATATTATATGTGATGAACTCAATATAATAGAGTTCACGATTTGACAAAGATGGTTTGTCAACAGTCTATGGGGTGCACTCAATATTACATCGCTTTTCATTTGGTATCAACAATTTGTGCCTATCTTAGCCATACAGGTACGCTGTTGCAAAGCTCTATTCCAGCCCAACATTGTTCCAGAATTGCAATATATAAGTATTTGCAGATTTTCCAGAGATCAATATTCTAGGTGGGCAGTGCATATTGTGCTATTTTTAGTGGGTTTCCAGATCTACTTCTAGCAATTTTCCCATGCATCAGATTTATTATCAGATTTTGGAGGCAGGATGGAATAATGAGGACAGTCAAATAGGCACTTTCGGATTCTTGATTTTACCATTTTCCAGAATTTTTATGTTTTAGATCTTGATCTTTTCCAGTAGTAGATCACATTTTTAGAGACTGAAATGAGCAAAGTTCATTTACTGCAGAAAAATCCAACATAAGAAGGACAATAAACAGAATTCCATATAAGACAATTAATAAATATAATTGAATAAGATATTATGAATGAATGATATGACTTAAAATGACCTTTGTGACAATATATATACACAATGACTGGTGATGAGATTGATGGGATATGTCCTTTCATTATGGCATCTCCTAGATAGGATGCATCCTTTCATTGACTATTAATTATTATTTCTTTATTTATTTAATTGATATTATATTTATATGTTATGTACATTATATTCCCTTCTCATTTAGAAATGCTTTGTCCTCAAAGCATATTTATGGAAAGACTTATCTCTTGTTCTGGCTTAGAATGTCATCTAATAATTCTCTATTATTTTGATGTTGATGGTTGATGATACAAAATGATATGATCTTCTAAGTGCCGAGTAGACTTGCTGAATTGTAAGAGGATCTAACCACCCTCAATTGATCTTCTGAGTGATTGTGTGTTTATAGGGTTCTTGGAAGGAACCTCTTGTATTCTGATTCCAAAGATGACTTCTACCTTCTACTTTGGCATCCAATTGTACTGGCATCAATATTCTTCAGAATATAGGTCAATTGTCATTGTTTGGAACAACATTGAGTTAGAAAATGTAACTAGGTTCAGTCTTCATAAAGATCATTGTACTTTTATCATTGTATATTTCATGTAAAATATATATATATATAGATATATTATTTTATTAGATAAACATTTTCTTCATGCTTCTAGGTTTTTCTTGAGTCAAACAGTCAAAGTCCTATTTGGACCTATTGTAAAGAAAAAGGAAAAAGAATTTTTAAATATGTAATTTGGGTCAAAAACCCCTCTAAATGCCAATCCAGCCCAGCCACAATAGACATGTCTATTCGCACCGCTCTGGACAGTATAATTAGAGGATGATTTGAGGTCATTTGGACACACACAATTTGCTCAATCTGATCTGAATTATCGCAGAAGAAGAGGAAGGCCGAAATCTGAAGCATGAAAAGTTTGTCTTGAAGTTTGATTTGTGGAAGTTCTTGAAAATATGCTACTGGTCTCTTGCTGATGGATTTTCTGTGAAGAAGGATGGTTTGACTTGGCATCTAGAAGGCTGGTATTTTTCTGTGGTCATGGGTCTTGGATATCTCACTTTGATCTGATTCTATAAGAAGAGAATTTGTCCGGGGTTTCCCATTGAAGGGGTTTTTCCCTGGCTTGGAGCCTATATCTTATGGCCATCATTTTTTCTTGTGATATTCATGTATATATTTTGGTAATTGTTTGATGAAAGAAACCTAATAAAATTAATAAGAAGCCAACACATTTCATAAGCAATTATCAAAGAAAGAGAAATCTAAGTTAATCTACAAGCCTCTTGATTTCTCAACATGGGATCAAAGCAAGGTTTGATTAAGGAGACCTGAAGATCACTGTATTAGCATTTAAATCGAAATATGAATTATTTTGTGGCTTATCTCAGATTTGTTCTAGGGCATGACCTGTCTTACTGAGCTCACATTACAGTAATCTATGACACGCATCCTTACAGTTCCGGACTCCCTTTGTATAATGACATCGTATCTAAGTTGATTGTGGCTTGAAAATGTACAGTGACTAGCAACTCTCGCTTGCAACACATAATAGCTTGTAGTAATGGTCATATAGCATTTTAGTGATATCAAATTTCTGTCCTGGCTTGTTCTGTGGGTTGTTCTATATAATCTGAAGAATGGGGCATGCATTTTTGAGATCCACATTTCTCTGTGACAATAGGATCGGATGACCTCTTTGTGGATCTCTCTAAGTGGCTTCATATATATACTATGATTCTGTGGACTCGTTTCACTCTAAAAAACTCATTACAATGGTTTGGACTTCAAGAAATGACGATCATTGCATATGATAGATTTACAATATGGTGGTTCATTTGTGATGGAATTATATTTATATAAGTTCATCACTTCTCTGTAAAGCATCATACGATGTGAGGCTTGCACTCGCATACTTTCTGTTGCACCGCTCCATAGTAACACTCTGAGTGACATCGATCTTGATGTTTAAAGATCTCGTATGATCTCATCGTATGATGCCTGACATGCAGATCTCGCTATACCCTAATTCTGGCTCACAATAATATGCATTTACAGTGCAACTCATTACAATAGCACGTAACAGTGGTTCATTGCAATTGGTCACATCTATAATCGCATACTTCGTACATTATCTATGGCTCGCCTATGCTCTGAAAGCATCACTTATATATAGTGGCAACAGCTACTCTGTATAGTGGTAACGTTTGGTAAAACAAATTGTCAGCAATAACATATCATAGTGACTTGGCAATGACATTTATATATAATTGACATATATAAACACTATGTAAAAGGTTGACCTATAAACAACATAGATATTCTTGTGAGGCTCGAACTTGTAGCATGAACAGTTATTTTTATGACAACGACTTAGAGGCATAGGTCTATACATCAACGACGAATGACTATATTCAGAAAGACGTACCAGTAACCTTGTATGATGATCCAAAATGGCAATAAGACTATTATTTATATGAAAGAAGGACAGGACAAAAATACATAAAAAAATTTATCTCTTGAAGAATAGATCTGTAACACTTGGAGGAGATCGAGATGATCTTTGAATCGTAAAGTATGAAGAGCGAACCTATTAATGAAGCAATTGTTTTACCCATAACTTGCTACCTATACTTAAGGTTTGATCACATCATGAAGTCGATTTATTTTGATACTGAATAATGATGGAGTCGTCCTACACAACGTATTGCTTCTGGAGCATCAATAGTAGCATTGACTCTATAACTTCAATGGCATCATCTCTATGGCAAAAATATAGCAATTCAATATGACACTAAGGTTCAACAATTTGAAGCTCTCATCTTCGCAACAAGACAATGAATCATGGAAAGCTTCAAAGGAAGATGATGGACAGAATACCAAAGTTTTAAAGATCTATGAATGAATTGGTTAATCCCCGAGCTAAGAAGTTCTCCTTTCAAATGAAGTTGATGCATGTTGCTTTGAAAAATAAATGAAGTTTGAATGTCTCTTTGAAGCAACTCCCCATAATCATGGAAGTCAAAGGTATACATATAAATCATGATCATTTACTATCCATGAATAGTGATGATATAATGCATATTCTTTGTATGTAAGGCATTTTAGGGTTTTATAATATGCTTGTCGAGTTTTGCAATTTCTTTATGATAGGTCTAAATGACTATGAAGATGACATTTTTCATGTCCTAAGAATCTAGTGCTTGTGGGATTTGTGAAATCTAACTAGTCTTGAGGACTCTTAGTATTTAGGGCTTCTAAACCCTAGATTGAATAAACCCTAGGAGCAAAAACCATAACCCTAGCTATTTGTTCCCTCTAAGAAAAACCCTAGCTTTTGGGAAGTGTCATCTAGGGTTTACAAGACTAAATGATCTTTAGTTCTAAAACCCTAATCTAGGGTGTGTTAAAACCCTAGCAAGGGTTGAATTGGGTAAAACCCTATGGCAGATGTTTTCGCTAAAAGCAAAAACCCTAATAAGGGTTAGATCAAGAAATATAGGGTTTGTAATTAGAACCCTAGAAATTCACCTTCTAAGAAACCATGTAAACCCTAGATTAACATAATTGACATCATGCTTTTGTCTTTGTATATTTTTCTTGGTTGTACTTGCTGATGATTGCAGGCACATAGTGAAGGTTGTTGAACCTGTGGAAAAAACATGAGAATGGAAGAACAAAGTAAAGCAAAACTCATGCTTGATGATGACTTCATGACAATAATCAACATGATGGAAAGAGGGAGTTGTAGGAACCTTGATGATATTGAAACTTCCAACTGATGAGTTTGTTCTATGAACATTTTATTGATTGAAAAACGAAGTCGCACCTTGTTGCAATATGAAGATAGAACGTGCAAAGGAATGTTGATTTTAGAAGGAACAAGTAGCAAGATTTGACATGACACTCTGACCCAAGGATATTATAATTGTCATTGATAATCTGTTTGAATATGACTTGGCTCCTTGGTAGGACATATTGCTATAGACTGTAAAAGCTCGAATTTGGAAGAAACTCAGACCTGTAGCTTATCTCTTGGACTAGCATTTGACTATAGTCTTGGTCCTGTAGCAACTAATGGAGGAATAACAATTACAGTCAGCTTGGCTCATCACTAAGGCTCGGTCATTCTCTTGGTGAAGGCTCGAACTTAACCTTCAAGCTTAGATCTGTGTGTATAATCATCACTACTACAACTCGTTTTTGTAGACAGACTCTTGTGCAAAGACAGTTCTAAGGACCTGAGGTGGCATTCTTTTAGACAAACCTCGGACTACAGAACAGTGGCATGTGAGGGCTTAAGCATGTCAGCGGTTATCTATTGAAGCAGCCTAGTGACCTCTTGGGAGCAGACTTGAAGAACAGACTTTTGGAAGACCTCCTACTAACCTTGTTGAGGAACCGTTGTGAAGAAACCTTGAGGCATCCTTGAAGAGAGTTTAGAAGAACATCTTGGAAGAAGTATCTTGGAGCTTTAAAGAATTGTTGTGCAGTTCTAAAAGCAACACTTAAGCATTGGAACGTTGTCTCTCTGATACAGTTATTGAAGACACCCTTGGAGAGCTCTTGGGGCAGCATATTGGAGACACTTTGAAGGATTCTTGAAGACATTTTTGGAGATCATGATGCATCGTTGAAGGCCCTCATGATGTGACCTTGAAGAAGTTTCTTTGGGTGAAATGAAGAGTTGTGGAGACACGTTCTAAGAAGACAAAGTTGTCATTGATGAGCTAAGTGCCTTGGAGATCGTTTGAGGGCAGTGCTAAAGGTGAAGATATTGTTAGGGCTTGTTACAGAAGATATTGGGAGCTGTGAAGAATCATTAAACTTATCTTGACGAATTGAAGTTACGAGTTGGAGCCCCAAAGGATAGGAGTCCTCAAGAAGACCTGGTTGGACCCTGTACCAATGATAGGGTTGGAGCCCTAGAGGTTGGTGTGTTGATTTCTGGTAGCATCGGATGTTCTCTAAGTCTCAAATTTTGCAGGGAGGCTTAGACACATGTGTTCCACAATACCCAAAAATCATATTGGGAAATTCCACCCAGAGACGGTTTTATTAAAATAATTAATTATTTTTAATGGGTGCCTAAGTCTAAACTTAGGAAATTAAAATAATTAAAAGGTATTAATCAAACTGGGGGTGAAACTTCTAGAAGAAGATGAGGATCAAGCCAAAATGATCTAATCCATTGATTAGGATCTAATTTGGGTTGTGGGTTCTCAATGAGAAGATTATAAGAAGAAGCTTGATGGGCATTTGGAAAAACATGAGTGGGAGATCAGAAGATTGAATTTCTGAAGAGAGCAGCGCAGCAGTTGCCAAAGAGATTCGAAGTGATTTCTGGCAATGAGGGGTAGGGATAGTTCCACTTGGAAATTTCCCCTGATCCAAGAATACTCATCAAAGGAGGCAGAGAGAGATCCAACAGAGCCAACGCAGAGCTAGAGAGGCAGATGCAGGGCCACGCAAAGGCAGCGCAGAAGCCCAGAGGGAACCCGTAAATTTGTTGAGAATCAATTTCTAGAGCCAAAAGTTAGGGTGTGAGGCCGGAAGGGCAGAGGTCGAAGTCTCAAAGGGAAATCAATCAATAGGGAGGAGTGACACAGATCCCAGTAGTAGTGACACAAGGCCTAGCAATGATTGCGTAGAGACTATGTAGAGGCAGCTGCGGGTTGACCATTCAATGGTTGGATCAGCCAGGATCTCCAGTGATAGTGTGAGGTAATCTCACTCATCTCTCTGTCAGTAATATTCTCTGTACTAGATACTCAGCAAGGCATCCAGAGATTGTATTCAGAAAAACTATTGCATAATAATAAAACCCTCAACCATTGCACCAGTTTTCCCACATTGGGTTTTTCCGGGGATATTTGTCCAAAAATAACAGTGTAATGTTTTGTGTATTTCTTTCTTGCTCAATTTCTTGTTTTCGCTTATAATTATAAATAGTGAAGACTGTAGTTGTATTTACTTCGATTATTGCAGTAGAACACTGTAAATAACTTGCATGGATTAACAAGTAGAAGAAGTAATATCAATTGCTGCAGTAGTGATTCGAGGTTCCCGAATTTTCACATGGCACCTCATTGAGACAAGGTTGGAGCCTTGGGAAGATAGGGTTGGAGCCCTATAGATTGGAGCCTCGTGAAGTACAAGTCGGTGCTTGGCAAAGTTCAGGTTGGAGCCTGGTGGATTGGAAATTGGTGTATTCATCTAGGGTTGGAGCCCTACACTCTATTGTACCTGATTTATTGTGAAGAAGAGGATTGGAATCCTCGTTATTTCTAATTAATAAAATCACTTATTCTATCATTGTTCATTTTGTGTTCTAATTATAAGCGATCTTAACTGTTAAAAATATCAATTGTAAATAAATATTGATTCACCCCCCCCACTCAGTATTTCCAACAAGTGGTATCAAAGCGTAGGTCACAAGTTTGATACACACCCGGCTCGCGTTGGGAGACGAGATTGTTGGACATTGGATAAGCCAATGCTCCCCGTGTGTTTTGCGACATGGACTAACCGCCTCTTGTGGATCCTTATCTCTGGCGATGCGATCATTGACTAACACCTACAGGTTTTGGCCTAACGGAAATCATGATTCCTAACAAGCTTTGATCACACCTATAACTCTTACAAGTCCCTTATGTGCGGTCTTCCTGCAATCATTCTTACATATATATTATATATATTAAATGCTCCTCCCTCCCTATAACAAATAACTCTGAGAAGTATGTAGACTGCACGTACAATTATAATATAAGGTCTAAACACAAATTGCAGAAGGACTAGTTATCTCCCAAAGAAACTCTCACTCCAGTCAAAGTGATTTTGCATTTTCTACAAATAATAAAAAGACCCTCATCCTCGAAATACATCAGTTGGCCCTCTCGACTCTTTTTGTCGCTCTCGACCTCAATTCTTCTCGAAATCCTTCCTCTCTCGTACCTCTACCCTCTAACTTTTGTACTTATCAATTTGATTATATTTGTACAAAAGGGAATTCTGAACAAGAATTAGTTTAAATCCACAATTTCTTCAACAAAATCATATCTTAGACTTCTTAGATCCACAAAATCCTCTCATGAGTTCACCTAACTCTAAAATCTCTCCAATCCTCCAAAATACTCTCAAGATCTCTCCTAAAAAGTAGATCTGGTTACATCAATCCTCACTTGAATCAATTATGTACATTTATTCTAAAAACTTCGAAAAATACATTAAATTAAACAATTCCCACAATTAGGGAACCAACTCCCTTGGTAAATGAAAAGACCCTTAAGATAGTCAAAAACCATTTTGACTTGGAAGTGGAATGCTCCTGCATCAGCAGCCCATCGTATTCATGAGCAAGACTTTGCACAATTCGGAATTAAAGTATCGCATGAGGAAGAAGCAAGCATATGCTTTGGTTAAGTCACTCAAGCATTTTAGAGAATATGTTGGATATTCTAGAATAATAGCCTATGTCCTTCATTTAGCAGTAAAGGATATATTGACTCAACAGGATTGTTTGGGGGTCAGAGCTATGTGGGTTAAAAAAATCAAGAATATGACAGAAATAGAGCCCACCAAGTTGGTTAAAGGATAGGGTCTAGGTCAGATGCTAACAAAAGGGAATGAGAAGGCATCAAGGATGGTTTATTAGAATATCTCATCAAGACTTATAGTGTCTTCAGAAATTCAAAGGTTGGAAGAGTTGGATTGGCAAGGGGATATTATCTTCTACTTGCAAAACCTTACTTGCCCAAGTCACTTAGTGAATCATAAAAGGAGGGAACTAGGGTTAAAGGCATCCAAATATTGCATAATACAGGATTTGGATTAGGTTGGAGGAATCCAGAAGATCTGATACTTAGATGTGTTGATGAAGTAGAAGCAAAGAGACTTATGACTGAGTTCCATGCAGGATTTTGTGGTGGGCACTATGCAGGAAAAACTACAGCCCACAAAATCCTTAGAGTTGGTTATTACTGGCCTACTATCTTCTCGAATGTGCACAAATTTGTCAAAGGTTGTCAGCCACGTCAACTGTTCATTGGGAAACAAAAATTAGCTACTTTACCTTTACAACTAGTGAAAGTGGAAGCACCTTTTCAACAATGGGGTCCAGACTTCATAGGGCAGTTTAAGGAGAATTCAAGCAATTTTGCATTTGGATATTAACTGCCACAGACTACTTCACAAAATGGCTTGAAGCCATCCCAACCAAATATGCTACCAAAAAGGTTGTGAACCGTGATGGATTTCTTGGAAGATAAGATCATAATGAGATTTGGGGTGCCTACAAAAATCACAAGTGAAAATGCCAAGGCCTTTAGTTCAACAGAATTTTCCTCCTTTTGTTTCAAATATGGCATTATACTATCCCACTCATCAAATTATTATCCCCAAGGAAACAGACTTGCAGAGACCAACAACAAGAATCTAATGACCAATATTAAGAAAATAGTAGGGGATAACAAGAAATCATGGGATAGTAAAATAAAATATGCACTATGGGTGGATAGGATAACTAAGAAGAGTTCCCCTGGAAAGAGTCCTTTCGAGCTAGTCTATGGTCTAGATGTCACCTTAACAATGCATTTGAAGTTGAATCTTCCACAGTATCAGCGTCTCTAAAATTTCACTTCAGAAAAGGATGTTGTACAAAACAAGATAAATGAGATTTTCGAATTATATGAGAATAAGAGAAAAGTTTTTTTTATCAAAGTTATAAAAATCAAGCAAAGATTAAATAAGCTTTTGATAAGTCTTCCAGGAAGAGAAGCTTCCAGAAGGGCGACATGGTGTTACTTTCAGATAATAGAAGAGAAAACCTTGGAAAACATGGGAATTTTGACAAATTGTGGGCAAGGCCCTACATTATCAAAGATGTGGCTAGCCAAAATTCCTATCACGCCAGCAAATTGGATGGAGAGCCAATTGACTTGCCTGCAAGTGGGAAAATATTCAAACTATTCTTCACTGAAAACATCTGATGCCTAGGGGCATCCTTTGTAATGTATTCCTAACCTTTTCCTTGCTTTCCAATTCTCTTTTCCTTTCAACATTTTATTATAGCCTAATATTTCTCGCATTTAAACTGGTATGACATAAATGATTTTATATATGTATATGGTCCATGTGCTACTAAAGTGTCTTGTGGCGAGATTTTTGTAATTATTGCAAATTCTGGAGTTCTCGAATGCTTCAATGAAGATCTAGCACACATCCCCATGTGGAGCTAAACGTTATCTATCATATGTACCTAGTAGGAAATGAAGACTCCCATGGCCCAATGTACAAGGCACTAGTTAATTTTTTTCAAGTTCAGAAGACCAGCAGGGCAATCTTGCCCCTTCTTCTATCTCTTCTCTTCTATCTTCTTCGTCTTCTTTCTTTATGCAAATTTTGGACCCCCATGGGGGAATCACATAAAATGACACTAGCATGATTAACTTATGTAACAAACTTAGTCCGTTAGCACCTAACTAGAAACAATGTCACTCTAGAATCATTTTTCACTTAATTATTTTTGTTTTTAGTGCCAAATGAGTTTTTTACCATGCTAGGCATTATCTTGAGTCTCACGAAACTGCATTAGATTCTAGTAGGATGTTTTAATAATTAAAAATTTCCCGTAGGACCATTGTTTTAAGATCCGGCCAACTCGGAACCAACTCAGCCGAGTCATAGCATGACTCGGCCGAGTCAGACATAACTCGGCCGACTTGGCCGGGTAGCTGACAATGGCCAGTGAACCATAAAAACACGTCTTTTTTATTTTTTTAAATTTTTCTAAGTGTGGAGGACTCCAAAGGGGTTTATGAATTAGTTTGTTGGTCTTTGGGGTCCATTCCCCTCTCCCAAACCCTAGTATTTGATCATATTGCCCTACTAAGGCTATGCTATTCATGGTAATGTTAAATTCTTAAAGTAAAAGGAAGAAAATGAAGATTACAGAGAATGTCACTTTTCATCCTTTTACTTAAATTTTTAACATTACCATGAAATGACTCAGGATGTTTGAGAGTGGTTCCGGCCTCATTGGATTTCATATGGAGAAAGTAGAATTTTAGATTTCATTCAAAATCCAGCAGACTTATCGGTTTTTGTTTCCATTGAATTTTGTCATGTATTAGGGTATGGAACTCGTATTTAATCAAGAGCACCAATCCCTCTATGTACCTTGATGTTAGTGACATTGGTTGTTGAACTCCTCTGGGATTCGCTCCCAAACCAGGAACTTCCGAAAATGTCGCTCCCACTCCCGTTTTCGCTCCCGCTCCCAAGTAACACTGAGCCAGATGATGTTGGCAACTCTAGCAGTAGCCAGTAGTACTAGTCACAGACTTTTGTTGTAGAGGCCATTTCTAGCCTCCTTGGTTATGTGTTTTTGTTTTGATCTCTATATCATCATCATGTATGTATTGGACGATGCACTGGGTGCCATTGTAATACAATGGATATATTCATGAGCCTGCTTTGATCATATGTTGTCTTCTATCTATATTCTAATGTTGTGTGTTTGGAAACATGAATGAAAATCTTTAAAATTATGTGTTTTTATAAAAAATAAATATTTAATGTATTTTTTACAACGACCGAGTCATTGAAATCGAGCCAGCCGAGTCGATACCGAGTAGATGTCGGAGTCGAAGTCGACCCTCAGCCGAGTCGGAGTCCAAGTCGGACTTTTAAAACATTGCGTAGGACAAAAATTTTTAATTGGTTTTTATGTAACAAAAAAGAAGTGGTACTGGGAAGACTCGTATGGCATGTTGGTACTTGATTTACATGCTCAGAGCATCGACATTAACCTAGTACTACACAAAAGATAATGCGGGAGCCCGGGCAATGCAATATTGTGATCGCCGATATTGGCGGATCGGCGTCGGCGATGCCACGAGGCAAAGAACAGACCCCCGGGCCAACGCGACTTGCGATTGCGATATATCGCATCGCAACGTCGCCTCGCAACGATGTAAAAGGGGTGATAATGCCAGACCCAATGGATTTTATACACACGACACTATAAATTTTGAGATCTGATATATGTCAAGTTTCTATGTATAAGCGCGTTTCGATGTAAAAACCAAAATACAAAGGAAATTGCCTGGAGCTATAAAGTCGGACCCGAAGGGGAATTATAGGCGCGATTCATAAAATTTGAATTCTATAAAGGTGAGATTTTGGGCGAACCTCAGGTGGAAAGCAGTATTGGGCTGGCTCTGCCCGAGCCCACACACTGTCGACACGTGGCTGGCGAAGGAGAGAGAAAAACCGCCTTTTCGGGCAGGTAACCTACTTACTCCTAAGCCACCCAAAATTGGATATCGATCGTTGATCGGAGATCCCGCAGATCAACAGTGGGGATTGCGATAGCGGCCAAAGGCGAACGTGATGCGATTTTAGGGCGATTTCGATATAATTTGAAGTCCGATAAAAATGATTTTGTCGAGTTTTCGAATGTTTTCCCATGTATTTGGGATTTTACCCAAAACGTTTATGCGATGCAAAATAATGCCTAATGGCGGACCCATTAGGGATTTTAGGGGCGACTGAATGGGATTTCAAGTCTGAAAATCACGCCCGATAGTGTATTTTGCAGACATTCTCTGTGTAATGGGATTTTCTCAATTTTTGGGTTTTTGCTTATGAGAAGGCCCCGAAACCTCTATAACCACTCCTAAGTATCATGCCACGCTACAAGCAGGTGTTTTTACTGGTAATGATGCATTTTGAAGCCACGAAACCACAGAGCCAGATGGCCAGTCTAACTGACAGGGAGCAGAGAAGCCGCAGAGCCGCAAAGGGATAAAAAACTGTAGAGAAACGATTGGGGTAGCCGAAAAGCCGGAAATGTACCTCAAAGGAGGCAGAGAGCTCAATTGAGAAAGAGAGAGAAGCAAGAGAGCAGAGGGAGCAAAAAAGCTAATGCAGAGAGCAGTTGAGGGAGTCTTTGGGGTCACTTGGAGGTAAAGTGAAAAGCTAGAGACTTGAAAGTTGCAGAAAGCCAAAGACAGAGCCAAAGAAGCCAGAGCAGAAGAGCCAGAGCCAAAGCCGAGAGCTAGAGCCAAAAAGCCGAGAGCTTCAGAGCCAGGGGATAAGATGGTTTCTGAACCCGTTGTGTTCTGTGTAAACCAGTGGAGTTGAGTGTGGAGCTTGTAAAAGAACTTAGACCATAATCCCAGAGAGCCTAGTCGAGTTGACTAGAGCTCAAGGAGACGTAGCCCAAGAGTCTTGGGTGAACTCCAAATTAATATTGTTGTTCTGCGTGTGTTTTACTGTTGCATTGTATCTGTTGTTTTATTTGCTATTATATGTCTTATATCAGTTCAAGCAAATAAATTTAAAACACATAAACAGTTTAAAAACAAACACCAGCATACACCTTATTTTCAAGCACATCTTTAATTCCGCATTGGTTAATCATAAAGACTTGGGAATATTTAAGCTTTGGAAGTGGAAGAGGTGCTTGTAAGTTCAGAAGAAGCCTTTAGTGCCCCATGTTCAGATCAGGTGGTATCAGAGCTTGAGATTGATTAACCCTACCTTCAAAGAAGGTTATATCAGAATTCTTGATTGACAGAGCAAAGATTGCTTGTCCGAAAGGTGTTTGGGCAGTCAAAAATTGATTGTCTGATTGATTGTATGCTTGTTTGCAAACTAACTATTGTTTCAGTTCGCAGAGGTGAAGGGAAAGCTATTGATAGCTCAGTGCAGAAAGGACAAAAAGGAAGAAGGGTTGAAGGCATTCTTCTCATCCCAAAGGACCTCAAGGCAATCCTTGAAGCACAAGAGGTTTGTTGCAAAGGGTTGCTAAATAAGCTCTTTATTAATCTTGTTTGAAGTTCTTTTGTTCATTTTCACAATGACAACTTCTACAAGTGAGTCCTCAAATTCCCCCTTCATCACAAGATCCTTTGATGAAGACATGAAGCAAGACTTGTTCACCATGATGGATATGGTGAGGGAAATGTATGTGGATGGAAGGAAGAGCAGCATACTTAGAGAGCAATTGGATTCCGTGGAGGAAGAGAAGCAGATGCTTTCTGACAAATTGCAGGAAATGGAGAGGCAACTTCATATTGCAATATGAACCTGAGAAAGATGCATGAGTTGGAGTCACAGCTCTTTGTTGCCAAAGAAGCCTTAGTCAAGTATTAGCTTGAAAAAGAGGTAAACCATTCCTATTTGTCTTCAAAGTCTTCTAAGAATGCTTATATTGGTTGTTTTGAAAAGCATACTAGAGGCATAGGTACGAAGCTAATGTCCAAGATGGGCTATGAAGGAAAAGGCTTGGGCAGACATGCACAAGGTATTGTTGAGCCAATAATGCTGGAGGAAAGGCCTAAGTATTTGGGTCTTGGCTATAGGCAGTCTTATGGAGAGAGTTTCAAAGTTGCCATGAAGGCCATTGAAACAACTCCAAGAAGGAGTTGCATTGCTGAGTGTGAAGATTGTATTCAGGAGGAATGCAATAGCTTGAAACATCATTTGCAGGATGCAGGTGTTCAGCAGCACACACTTGAACCAGAGAGTTGTGGAAACTCTAACAGCCTTAAAGAGATTGATAGTGTTCCAAAGGGAGCCACTTCTTCATTTGCTTCACCTCCTCATGAAGGCAATAAAGGTGAAAGAGAAAGGTATAAATCTGGTCCTAATCATCTTCCTTTTGATTTGGCAAAGCATGATAAATTTCCACATAGATATGGGAAAAGAATTGTCTGTTCCTTTTGTGGTTTGGATAACCATCATGTTTCTAGATGTTGGAAGAGAATGGCCACATACAGGAAACTTTTGAAGGGAAAGAAGCAAGAAGCCAAAGGTCCATTGGACAAGGCAAATCATGTTATCAAGAGGATGCACATGTTGCACTTACTGCCATAAGCAAGGGCATCTTGCTGAAAGGTGTTGGACTCTGAATCCAACAATGCTTCCACAAAAGATGAAGAAAGTGGAAAGAGAAGATGGCAGAAATGGAAAGGAAGTTTCCATGAATGATGTGTCTCAAGATGATTCACATGTTGATGTTGATGTGCAGACAAAGGTAGTACCTTTGAAAGGGATTGGTGAGAAATGGTTAGAGTTCTTATCCAATTAAGATTGCATGTCTATTGATGCATCCTTTTGCATTTCTTTGTTACTGAGATGCAAGTTGCAGGTTCTTACCAAGAAGGTGAATGGAGAAGTTGAGAAGGAGGCTCACTTTGTTGCTGCAGCATTATATTTCATTTCAGCTTCGAAAGTACAATGTGCTTAAGTGAAAGTTGAAAGATGAAATGCATGCATGAGCTTGATGTGCATGAACACAAGGATATTGATGATTTCCTTGTATTTTAACATGTATGTGTAATTAACTTGAAGGGTTGATTGCTTCGTTGTAAACATGCATGTAATGTTCACTTGGGAGAAGTCAACTTGGTCTCCAAGATGGAGATAATAATGAAGTGTTTCATCTTTTGAAAAAGAGTCCTAATGGTCTTTTTCTACATGTTTGACTTAAAGGGTCATTTGTTTGAAGGCATGTTTTGTGGGCTTGATATCTAGTCCATCATTTGTATGCAGATGTAAGACATGGAGGTGTTCACAAGATGTGAAATCTGTTTCTTTTGTTGAAGCAAGAGTTTAGTCCATCCAGTTGTTATCTGTGTTTCTGTTGTTGTTAACAGTTGTTGTTGACAGCCTGTCAAACAGGTACAAATGAAAGTTTTGTGAAGCAGATGTCACTTCACATTGGTTTGATCCACCTAGGATCAATGATCAAGGTAGAAAAGTTCAAACTACCTTCTGTGACCATCTCAGTAGGAGTTTTGCAGGGCAAGGAGGAAGGCAGTTCTTCCCAGGAGGACCAGCATACGCAGGAAGGAGAGTCGTCAAAGGCTTTGGTTTAGAGACACTATGCAAGGCAAGTGTATGGAGGCTTAAGTAAGAAGGTGTTGTTACTCTCATTTACTGTTCAAATCAGTATATCAGTCTTTTGGAGACAAAAAGTTCTTTTAGTAGTAAGGCGTGATCCAAAATGGATTTTGGATAAGCCTCCTAAGTCTAAGTGTTCCTCACAGAGGAAAATGAAAGTCCAAGGAAGTTCTTGGAAATAGCCCCATTGGAGAGATCTTTTCCTTTTGAATCTACTGCAACTTGAATCGGCAAAAATGGACTTAACAAGCAGAAGTTATCGCAGAAAGAAGATGCCCTTTGTTTTTGGAAAAAGAGGCAAAATCCCCTAAAAATGGTAAAAAACCCTTATAAAGGAAAATCACATCGGAGAAGGGTCCAAGAGACGGACTTAAGCAGAAAGGGAAGAGACCCCCGACCTCTGATCTCTGATATATCGGGTCGGAGATAGGCTTGTGTTCAATGGCGGGACTCTTGGCAATGTGATATTGCGATCGCCAATATCGGTGGATCGACATCGGTAATGCCACAAGGCAAAGGACGGACCCCTGGGCCAATGCGACTTGCGATTGTGATATATTGCATCGCAACGTCACCTCGCAACGATGTAAAAGGGGTGATTAATGCCAGACCCAATGGATTTTACACGCGCGGCACTATAAATTTTGAGATCCGATATATGTCGAGTTTCTATGTATAAGCGCGTTTCGGCGTAAAAACCATAATACAAAGGAAATTACCCGAAGCAATAAAGTTGGACCCGAAGGGGAATTATAGGTGTGATTCATAAAATTTGAGTTCCATAAAGGCAAGATTTCGGGCAGGCCTCAGGCGGAAAGTGGTATTGGGCTGGCTCTGCCCGAGCCCACATTCTGGTCAACACGTGGCTTGCGAAGGAGAAAGGAAAACCGCCTTTTCGAGCGAGTAACCTCCCTACTCCTAAGCCGCCCGAAATTGGATACTGACCGTTGATCGGAGATCCCGCAGACCAACGGTGGGGATTACGATAGCGACCAAAGGCAAACACGATGCGATTTTAGGGCAATTTCAATATAATTTGAAGTCTGATAAAAAGGATTTTGTTGGGTTTTTGGGTTTTTGAATGTTTTCCCGTGTATTTGGGATTTTACCGAAAACGCTTATGCGATGCAATATAACGCCTAATGGTGGACCCAATAGGGATTTTAGGGGCGATTTAATGGGATTTCAAGTCTGAAAATCACGCCCGATAGTGTATTTTGCAGACATTCTCTGTGTAATGGGATTTTCTCAATTTTTGGGTTTTTGCCTATGAGAAGGCCTCGAAACCTCTGTAACCGCTCCTGATCATCATGCCACGCTGCAAGCAGGCGTTTTTACAGGCAATGATGCATTTTGAAGCCACAGAGCCACAGAGCCAAATGGCCAATCTAACTGACAGGGAGCAGAGAAGTCGCAGAGCCGCAGAGGGATAATGAATCACAGAGAAACGGCTGGGGTAGCCGAAAAGCCGAAAAAGTACCTCAAAGGAGGCAAAGAGCTCAATTGAGAAAGAGAGAGAAGCACAAGAGTAGAGGGAGCGAAAAAGCCAATGTGCAGAGCAGCTAAGGGAGTCTTTGGGGTCACTTGGAGGTCAAGTGAAAAGTCAGAGAGTTGAAAGTTGTAGAAAGCCAAAGACAAAGCCAAAAAAGCCAGAGCAGAAGAGCCAGAGCTAGAGCTGAGAGCCAAAGCCAAAAAGTCGAGAGCTTCAGAGCCAGGGGATAAGATGGTGTTCTAAACCCATTGTGTTAATGTGTAAACCAGTGGATTTGAGCATGGAGCTTGTAAAAGAACTTAGACCATAATCCCAGAGAGCCTAGTCAAGATGACTAGAGCTTAAGGAGATGTAGCCCAAGAGTTTTGGGTGAACTCCAAATTAATATTGTTGTTCCGTGTGTGTTTTTTATTGCTACATTGTATCTGTTGTTTTATTTGTTGTAATATGGCTTATATCAATTCAAGCAAATAAACTTAAAACACATAAACAGTTTAAAAACAAACACCAACATACACCTTATTTTCAAGCACATCTTTAATTCCACATTGGTTAATCATAAAGACCTGGGAATATTTAAGCTTTGGAAGTGGGAGAGGTGTTTGTACGTTCAGAAGAAGCATTTAGTGCCCCATGTTCATATCAATGTCAGCCTCAAAAACCCCTTGTGTCAGCTCCTTGAGGCTCTACGCAAACTCTCTGGCTCTCTGCGTCACTCCAGCAGCTTCACCGCAGATGACACAGGCCATTTTGGCCTCTGCGCTCTCTGCTAGCCTCTGTGTGGCTCCCTCTGGCTTTTGTGTCTACCTCTCTGCCTCTATGTTATTCTTCTGCCATTTTCTGCCTCTGTCTCATACTCACTGCCTCTCGCTGCAAACTAATCACTAAATTCGACTTTTCTTAGCAAACCCCACTCTAGAAAATCGAATGACTGATCACTCTGGTGTGTTCTCCAACTAACCCTCAAGCCTTCTCTTATACTTTTCCTGTTGCTCCTTCAACAGCCGAGATTAAATCTCCAATCAACGGCTAAAATTAGGTTTGGCTTTATCCATGTCCTTTAGAACCTTCTAACCCTGTTTTATATTAATACCCATTAATATTTTATTTTTCCTAAGTTTAGACTTAGAAACTCCATTAAAAATATTAATTATTTTAATATCTCCTTAACTAGGTAGAATCTGCCCAAACCATTTTTGGATCTTGGAGATCTCATGTGCGCCTCTCCACCAATTTTCATGGCTAGAGCACATACGATGCTACCCGAAATCAACAATCATCACATCAATATATGTATCCTCCCTAAGGGGTTTGATTTGCCTAATAAGTCGTAATAACACCCCCAACTAATAAAATAATGTGCAAAAATAACATCCCTTGGTGACAAGCCCACCAAGATAGCTCCATAATACAAAAACAAGCCTCTCAAGAGGGAAAAATAGTAAATACAATAGGTCAAAGGGCCATTTGGGAGGCCTAGTGGAGTCTAATGTCTGCCAAGATGAATGAATGAGCTCCAAACATAGTGATCAAGGGGTTGGCCCCTTAAGAAAGAAGAAAGAAAGAAAGAAATTATTTTAACGTCCACGAGGCTAAAGATAGCCTATGGGACAGATTGCTTCTTCATCTGCTTGATGTATTCGGCCCTTTTTTTGTGAAGCTTCACAATAAATGCTCCCATCTTCTCGACAAACCCCTCGTTAAATAGATTATCCCAAGAGCTAGCTGTCAGCGTATCTGCATAACTTTCCATGCTGTCTTTGAAGGCCTCACATTAATATCCAAGCAAACAACCTTTCGTGTCCCCAAGTAGCTATGGGGGCAAAAAACATCCTTGTGGATCTCCAAATGGATCGAATAATCTTGTATCTCGTCTGTAAAGGCTAGAATAACGTTGCAAGCCCTCCCATTGTCTCCCTCGATGAAGCACATCCTCATATGGGCCCTAGATCAGCGGCCAAGTGTGTGGTGCAAGAGTGGAGCTAGCTAGGCATGGTGGTCCAAGATCATCGTCCAAAAGGTGGAACACGAGCAAGCAATAAGTGAAACTTAAATCTTCTCTCTGTTATGGTGCAGACCCGTGGCTCTCAACACTCACCCTACAATGTTAATATGACCCTATGGAGGCTTGGACCCTGTATAGGGAGACCAAACCCAAGATGAACACCCACCTACCATCCTGTATAAAATCCAATGCATCCTCTCACCTTCCAGTACAACAGATCATTAGTGCAATTGAGTAAATGAGCTTACAGATCATGGAACCAAGTGGACACTGTGAAACTTCGGAATCCTGAATCACTACTGCAACAACGAATTAAGTTCCTTCTATTTGTTAATTATTGAACAAATTATTTATTGCTTCCTACAATAAACACCAAAACTAATACACTGTAGTCTTGACCATTTAAATTATAAGTGGAAACAAGAAATTGAGCAAGAAAGAAATACAGGACATTACACCGTTATTTTTTGACAAATGTCCCCGGAAAAGCCCAATGCGGGAAAACCGATGCAGTAGCTAAGGGTTTTATTCTTATGCAGTAGTTTTCTAAATACAATCTCTAGATGCCTTGTTGGCTATCCAGTACAGAGAATATCATTGGCAGAAGATTAGTGAGAAATACCTCACTATCACTGGCGATCCTGACTGATCATAGTAGCCCTTGCAGATGCTCTACAGGCATCTTCGATATGTTTGGAGACCCATGAAGACACTTGTGTGCCCCCACACCCATTTGGGAGCACCACAGGTTATTACTTGGAGAACAAGGGGCCAACCCCTTCTCCACTGCTTTTGGGGGTCATACTCTACATTATGGGACCCATGGACTTCATTAGGCCCTCTCTAAGGCCCAACGACATGTATTATTGATCATTCGACCTCTTCGGAGGCTTACTCTTTTGATTTTGGGTTAGTTTGGTGGGCTTGTCACCAAAAGATTGTTATTTTGTACATTATTTTATTTTAGGGGTTCAATTAGGCCTCATTAAGCAAATTGAATTCACTTGGACATCTATAAATACAAGTAAGGTGATTTCATTTCATCATCATCACTTGGATTGGATCATATCTTCTTGGAGATTTTCGTTATCTTTTGAGGATGATATTTTTGGGATGAATGGATGAACCTCGATGTTTGGATAATCTTCTTTGTCTTGGAGCTTCTATAATTGGCATATCATGGTGATTGGATATATTCTTCTTACATGTAAGTAATGTTTTAATGTTATTCTTGTTATTTATCTTGTTTCATTCATGATGTTGGGATTTTCGCTATTCTAGGGTTAATGTGTTGCTTTTCTTGGAACGAAATTGTGGAAATTGTATCTCTAAATAGTGTTGTATCATGTATGGGCCATGTTCGAACGAATGAATGTTCCTAGAGACTTCCTCATTGAATTTGTCTTGACAAGTCACCAAATATTGTTGAACGAAGTAAAAATGACCTTGAAGTTGCTTAAATCAAGCCTTAGAGCCTAGCGGTGTTGTTTTCAGGCCTCCTTCACAAGTGGGAATCAATCTAAACCTTGAATCTTCCATGATTCCATCTCTCCCAAAGGACAAAGCACTAGTCCTCCTCTAGTGATCACTTTAACGTACATCCTTCTCTTCACCTTGCTTCTTTTCTAGGTCCAACCCCATTGGGTCCCCTAGGGCACCAATTTTCTTGCAAACCACCTATCAAAAAAATCAAATCTCTTGGCTCCTACTGTGCTAGTGTGTCTCCTAGTTGCCCTCCAATTTTGAAGAAATTCCAACAGTGGTATTTTGAGATATCTCAAGCCCTAGCCTCGAGATTGAATCTTTCCCTCAATTCCCTTAAGCTAGAAACCTCACTAAATCATTCCATTACCTTTCAATGAAAATTCCTTCCTTGATCCCCTTCTCCTCCCTCATTAGGTCAAGCACATCATTGGTTGCTCAACCCCATTCCCTTGACCTAAGCTTGGGTCCACTTGGTTTCATGTGGGTCCCACAACTTATTGAAGCCAATTTCACAAATACCACTTGGAATCCAAATTTCCACAAGGAATTTAGGAGCTAAGAATCTTCTTGACAAGTCATATACTTAAACCCTAGCCCTTAGAATTCCCCTAAGCCCTTCCCAGAGAGCCTTTAATCTTGCTTTCCAAGCAAGCAAGCCATATATCCGAGCCTCTCTTGTGAATAGGCTTCAAGGATCACCTCTCACTTTATCACTGATCCATTCATTTTTGTGAACCCTACTCATTATACAAGGTCTCCTCCCATTGGTGAAAGTTCGTAAAGAGTAGAGAGCCTCGGTCGAGGCGACACTAGGCTATTGCTCCATTGTTTCTCTTTTACCTAGTAGTTTCCCTCCAAGGATCCCCTCCTAGGACCCGTACTAGTTTGAGCAGTGACATGTTGAAGCAAATTGTTATGAATATAATTCATATAAAATAATAAACATAAATGTAAATATAATAATAATTAATAATTAATTAACTAATGGTCAGTTAGTTAGTAATGGAGAGGCATGTCTTAGAGACATGATCATTCATGAAAGGCTACCTACCTAGGGTTTTTAAGCAGGCCCTCATTCTCATTTGTAATCATCTCATATCTTACATCAATTCAATATACAATATTCAATACATAGTGACATGTCTTACAATGGACATTTACATCTTTGAAGTGTTTTAAAGATCTATGTTGTGCATACGAACCTTGTTCGTTGCATTGGTATCAGACCCAAGTTTGGCAAAACCTAGCCTTTGTCCATCAACTTGTCGTCGCAACTAAAGCATTTCGCTACACGAGTTGGAGTTTCTCCATTTTCGGTCAGGTCCTTGGCCACTTTAAAAAATAAAGAGTTAAAAAAATAATTGGAAAAAAAAATTATAAAAGAAAAGAGTTAGAAAAATAATAATAAATAAAATAAAATAATAAGGCCTTTGGCTATTGACATTTCGATGATTCTAGTAAAAAAAAAATTAGTTCAATGTAAATTTTGAAGGAGAACATTCATATATAAAAAAAGGTTCTACATTATTGATGAAAAGTGCATGATAACGTCAAAAGGGAATCTTTCCAAGTATCTTTAAAACTATACGTAAGAGAAGGAAGAGTAGATAAGATCATTTTGATTCTTCGTTAAGTGGTTTACAAGCTCGTGGTTTTAGCAACACATGGTAATTTCCCATGGTATTTGCAAGGTAAAAGAATAACAAAGGGAATACAAAATCTCTTTATGTGAATGGTAAGTTTTACTTTTTACGTGGAGAAAATTAACCGAGTCAAACGTGTCGAAGACTTGTAATATACTTTTGATATTTGTACTTATTCAAGAAAAGAAATATTATTTTTATAATATATGTCAATGAGTTTCTTTCTCATTGAAGTAGGTCTAGCACATGTCAAAGTGCCATACGTGAGTCAAAGAATCAAATGAATTATGTTGAAGACCTTAAGGGCATGTTACACCATGTATAATTATATATTAAAGTCGAATGGAAAACCTCCAAGCAAAGTCAAGTCTATTCCTACACAATGGCACCATCTAGAAGCTCCTTCAAGCATACTACAACACCATGGAAACTATCCAAAGTCTGCTCAACAAATCAGCCTCCAAACAACCCTCAAAGTCGGCCTACAAAAAAGGTGACTAGTTGGCCTTCTAGTCAGCCTAAATGGAGGGACAGACCTCTATATATAGAGGTTGTCCACTCCTCCATAACACACTCAATGAGCTCTGAAATCTGCGAAGGGTAAAAGGAAGAAAGAACGAAGGAAGAGGGTCTCCAAGGGCAGCGAAGAGGAAGGGTATACCACCGAAGTCAAGGGGTCTGTTCTAGGGCTGCTGCAGTCACACATGCGAGGAAAACAGAGGGTTGTCCCTGTGGCTAGGACAGCAGCAATCCATAGACACTCATCTATCTTCATTTGGGGCTAAAATTAGGCCTACAAGGCCTCCTACTCCAGCATAGAAGAAAGACACTCAAGCGAAGGAGAGAAGAGCATATAACACCTAGTAATCCTCCCACACATGCGAGAAACTAGGGCAGTAGAACAGTCATACACTCAAGAAGGATCTCGGTTGGTCAAAGTTGAAGTATACTTGAGCAATGGATAGAAGAGGAACACCTCATCTAGAAGACCCACTCAAAGAAGGTCTATCCCTAGACAAGAATCATAGTAAGAGAACGAAGTGTCGGAAAAAGGAGGACGAAGTGCCAAAGAACAAAGTGTCGGAAGAAGTGTCAAGGAATAAGGTGCAGAAAGAAGGAAGGACTTGACTTATGCTTGGAGGATACTCTTGTCAGGGGTCTAGGATTTGGCATTGATCAATAAAGGCTTCAACAAGGGAAATTCACTAAAGGGTTTTCCCCTCAAGAGAAGAGAGGTTTTGGCCCTGGCAGAGAGCCAAAATCTTGTGTTCTTGTTCTTATGTTTTGGTAGCAGTTTGATGAAGTACACACACATGCGTTAATAAGAAGAAGAAGAATATTGAGCTAACAAGAAAAGTAAAAAGACTCCACAAATTGTTATCAAGTAACGAAAAATCACACTACAATACTTTGCCTTAGACTCTTCAACGTGGTATCATAGGTAAGGTGACACATCAAGGAAAGGGAAACTCAAGAACACTCATCAAGGAGAAGCATCTACAAGGTTGAAGCATCAAGCCTAGAAGTATCAATCACTTCAAGCACAAGAGGGTATACAATCTATCATTCATCAAGGAGGTCTATAAAGTTAGAAGAAGAGCCTTACATAAAGGCATGTACAAAGAAGAGCAGATTGAAGCAGAACCTACATCAAGCTACAAGTCTTCAAGCAAATATCATCATCAAGCAAGCCCACTTGGAGAAGGCAACTTGAAGAACATCAAGATCCTAGGAAGGCAAGCCATCAAGTCTTCAAGGAGAAAGCAAATCCATTACGTATCAAAATCTATCAAGTAAGTACATGTCCCCTTCTGAATATACATCAATGTCTTTTTGCAAGGAAAGCAATAAATTGGTAAGTACCAATAACTTTCTTGCATGGAAGAAGAGGATTGACCTACTTCTCAAGGAGAATGAACTACTAGAACATGTCAAAGGGAATATCACTATCCCTGCTAAGGAACAAACTCAAGCCTTAGTCAAATACAATAGGGATGAGACAAGAGCTCAAAGGATTTTGTTAGAATCAATCAAAGACTCTCTAAATCCTTATGTCTCCAAGTTTGAGACATCAAAAGAAATTTATGATAAGCTAGTAGAGCTATTCTCAATATGCACAACTGGAGAAGTAATATCTCTGAGGAATGAATTGTACAAGATGAAAATAACAAAGGAAGGAATAGCTCCCTACATCATCAAAATCTCTGAAATAGGAGATCAACTTCCAGAGCTTGGGGAAATCATGTCTGACTGAGAGATGACAACTGTAGTACTCAATGCTCTACCTGGGGAGTGGGGAAACTCACATCAAGCATATATGCGAAGAAGGAAGCAACCACTCTCAGTGAAATGTGGTCTCTATGAAGAACAAAGGAAACCAAACTTAAGGCAAAAGAAGATGTGGGATCAAAGGAGCAAGCATTTGCTAGCATGGCTAAGAGAAAGGGTAAATTTGGCAAATTTGGTCCACGAAGAACAAACAACAAAGACATGTCCAAATCAAATGTTTTGGATGACAAGAATATGGACACTACAAAAGGAATTGTTCTAAGCTTAAAAAGGACAACAACAACAAAAGAAAGAGGGAAGAAGCTCACATAACTCAAGAGATGAAAGAAGAAGGAAAGAAGCAAAAGAAGGAAGATCCTGGATCTCTACTATGACTAAGTCAAACTATTTACTTCTAGTCTTCTTTCAAAATTTTGGGTAGGATAGGAGCATGTAGGAATAGATTAAAATTGCATGGCTAAAACATCCTTTAGAATCTAGAAGCATGTACATAGAGTTCTAGATACTCATGAAGATGTAGCATTTATGATAAGAACAAAAATGCATGAATAGAAATACCTTCTAGAATATAGGAGCATGATAGATATAGCTCAAGATATTCATATAGAAGGAACATACATAGTATAGGACCTCATCCAAGATGAAAGGAAAATTGATCATGATTAAGAATCTTAGAAGACCTCCATCATCAAAAGAAAAGAAACATTTGTAAGGCAAGGGTCTCTAAGATCCTATGATGGAATCTTCAAAAGAAGGTTCATGAACCAAAGCAGATGTCTCATTGGAAATCCCATTCATGGGATTCACAAACAGGATGATATGCAGGCAAGCTAAGATGAAGCAAGAAGGGCCACACCAAGGACAACCAAATAAAGCTAAGATGATCAAAGAAGAATCAAGATGAGGTATGTATGCATCGAAGTTTAAGTCATGTTATCATTTGTATATTATTGAATCATTGGATAGTTCTATAATATGATCAAGCATGAAAGAATCTCTTTCACCAAGAACATGCTCGAAGGCATGTACCACAATGCAATGAAGGTCAACAAAAGAATATGCTCACATAAGGAGTATAAGATTGTTGACTAAGAAGCAAGAAGAAATGTTAACAAGTCCAGGAAGCAAGCAATGAAGGAATGCTCTCACAAGAAGCATAAGATGGTTGACCTATCTAATAAGAAGCAAATGAAGAAAGAGATCAAGCATGTGGAAGAACACCATGATCACTGAGAATCACTATCTGACAAGATACTTTGAAAATATCTACCGAAAGAAGGCAAGACAACACTGATAAAGGAAGAAAGGACCCTTGACACCTATGAAGCCCTTGGAGATATAAAAGGTACAGATAATTGATTCTACTCTACAGAGATGTTGTGATGAATAAACCATCCAACAAAAGAAAAAGAAATGCTGAAGCAATATCATGACGAAGTCATGATGGGCTACTAGGTCAAAGCATGTAAACAAGCAAGTACAATGAAGCATCCATGAGAAGAATATTCCTAAGCATGGACAAGATGACAAAGGAGTAGCCAAGTTGGCAAGAAAACCTAATGAATGACAAGAAAGCCACTTTCCACGAAGGAAGCAAGACATGACAACCCAAAAAGGAAAGTGATTGATCGATGGTGCCCTGCCTAGAAGAAGTCCGAACAAAGACTTCATGACATCAAAGAAAGGAAGGAGATCGAGCAGTTGAAGAACCCCCGAAGAAAAAGTTGTTGATGAATGAAAAAGTCCCTAGTTAAGAGGGAGCTCTAACAGGTCCCTAATCAAGAGAGAGTTTTGGATCACCCCTGATTACAAAGGAGTGACACTTATGTTTTTCCATCTCATGGGTCATGCACTAGACCAGGACTAACAATCGTAAGTCTAGATGAAGGCCATCAATGGAAATGTAGACACAACATTCTTGTCTTCACTTGGGAAGAAAGAATGGGAGGATTAGTTAATCATTTGGTATCTGATACTCTTTGACGATGTGTCGGGCATCCAAGACAAGAGTAGACAAGAGGACTGATATTCTTTGAGGGCTAGGAACCCAAGATAAGAATAGTCCTAGAAGGTCAATCTCAGTGAACACCCGGGTCAGTATGTACCTTGAGAGACAATGATGAAGGTGTCTATAAATCATTGGTCTCGCTAGCATTGTAGCTCATGATCTCGTAGAGAGATGGAGTTCTTAGTCAAGGATTTGCACTATGACAACGCTAATGGATATGATGCTATAACAGATGGATTGCAAATCTAGAATCTCTTCTGTGAATTCTTCAAGATTGATAATAGCCAAACACCTTGTAATGTTGTATGAATACCTCCCTAGTTAAGAGGGAGTGTTGAAGGAAATGTAACTAGGTTCGGTCTTCATCAATGTACTTTTGATATTTGTACTTATTCAAGAAAAGAAATATTATTTTTATAATATATGTCAATGAGTTTCCTGCTCATTGAAGTAGGTCTAGCACATGTCAAAGTGCTATAGTTGACTCAAAGAGTCAAAAGAATTATTTTGAAGACCTTAAGGGCATGTTACACCATGTATAATTATATATTAAAGTCAAAGGGAAAATCTCCAAGCAAAGTCAAGTCTACTCCTATGCAATGGCACCATCTAGAAGCTCCTTCAAGCATGCTACACCACCATGGAAACTATTCGAAGTCTGCTCAACAAATCAACCTCCAAAGAACCCTCAAAGTCAGCCTACAAACAAGGTGACTAGTCAGCCTTTTAGTCAGCCTAAATGGAGGGACAGACCTCTATATATAAAAGTTGTCCACTCCTCCATAACACACTCAATGAGCTCTGAAATTTGTGAAGGGTAAAAGGAAGAAAGAACGAAGGGAGAGGGTCTCTAAGGGCAACAAAGAGGAAGGGTATACTACTAAGTTGCCCGAAACGGCTACCCTAACCCCCAAAATGGCGTTTTCCCGTTTCAGATCCGGATCCTGGAACGAAACGCCGGAAAAAACGCCAGAAAAATGTTTTGGTGCAGTTTTTTGTTTTTGGATAGGGGACGTTTTTTTCAAACAACGTTTTTGTAGGAAAAACGTGCCGTTTTAGAAATTTGAAAACGTTTTCTGAAATTTTGAAACGTATTTGGAAAAATTTGAAACGTTTTACAACAAAAAAAGGGTTTTGAAGTCTGCCCACCGGGAACAGCAAACTTAAAATTGAAAATTGGCTACACGACTAACTTATATAATATACGCATTACAACAACCCCCATACTCATGAATTTTTTAAAGCTCTCCTAGCATATATTGTGAAAGCGATTGCAATACCAACAGCCACACAAAAGGAAATTGCATTATAGATAAATTATAATCTCTACAGGGGTTAGATGGAGATTTTTGTATTTTACATCTACCAATGTTTTTAGTAGACGGCCACTGCACAACACAAAAACATAAACTGATGAGTCTTGTATGGAAAAATGCTTCTATTTTTTTCAGTAAAAAAAAACTTCCTTCTATTCCTATCAATTCAGCCAAAAAATACCAAGATGTTAACAAACTACATCAGAGTCAATTTCAAGGCAGCTTATACACCACATGTCAGTATATACTTTAAACCAGAGTTGCAGGGGAGCGCCCCCCCCCTCGAACTCGCTCCCGAATCGCGCTCCGGGCGGGAGCAGCTCTGGAGCGCCTCGGGAGCGCGCGCTCATGAAAAAAAATGTCCGCTCCCTGCCATTTTCAAGATCGTTGTAGGGACCGATCGCTCCAACACTCCCGGAGCGAATTTTTAAGCCTGAGAGCGATCGGGGAGCGATCACTCCCGAACATTAAAATATCGCTCCGGGAGCGTTTCGGGCGGCGCCGGGAACGATCCGGCGGAAAAATATTCCGCGGACCCGAACAAAAAAAAATGTTTTAAAAGCCCAATTGGCCTAAAAAAAATTCATTATCACTTCATTGAGTTGAGTTTCTTGGAGAGCAAGAGAAAAGGAGCAAGGAGAAGCGAGGAGCAAGCGCCGAGGAGCGAGGAGCAAGCCTGCAAAGAGGTAAGTAACTTAGTAATTTAGTTAGTTTAATTTAGTTAGGTAGTAATTTAGTTAATTTAATTTAGTTTATTTAGTTTTAAAATCATGAATTTAAATTAAATTAGTTAATCCCAATAAATTAAATTAATTTGTAGATTCAAAACCCTACAAACATCAAACACCATGGACCTGGCTATATTTCTTGGCATTTTCCTCTTCTTGGTCCCTTTTATGGTTACTATGGTGTTGGAGAGTAGGAAACAGAGGGGCCAAACTGAAGAGGGGGATGAAGAAGCTGGAGAAAGTCGAATTGATGAAAACCCCGATGAGGAGGAGCTGGAGGAGGCTGAACATGACCCTCAAAAAACTAAACAAGACCAAACCCCATTGTGGAAATATGTTAACAGGGCTGACACAGGGAAAGGGGGTGGAACCACTAAATTTCATTGCCCCCAGTGCTACAATGATTACACAGGTTCATACACCCGTGCTAGAAGACAACTCTGCGGGAAAAGGCCATGGGATGGAGACAAACAAATAGGAATCAAAACTTGTCCAGCGGTATCAGCAGCGGATAGAGCCAAATACATAAGGGAAGAGGAGGAAGCCCAATACAAATCAAAAAAATCAAGGGGTTTCTTTAAACCAAGCTCACAATCACAAAGAACTCCAACATCCTCCTAAGGAAGTGGATATGGAGGCACAGGGTCATCATCTTTAAGGCGTAGAACCATATCATATTTCCTTGATGAGGGGTGTGGATTCAAAGGTTTACAAGTTTCTCTATGCATATGGGATACCATTCAATGTTCTTCACTCACCTTATTGGCACGAAATGGTTTCTGCCATAAATGATGCCCCTAAAGGATACAAGAGCCCTGGGTATGACAAGGCAAGAACCATTGGCCTTGATCATGAAAAAGCAAAAATATCACATTCTTTGAATAGAATGACAAGTTCTTGGATTGACCATGTGGTGTCCATTGTATCTGATAGATGGACAAATGTAAAAGGAAAACCATTGATAAGTGTTCTTGCTGTGTTTGTTAGTGGTCCCATCTTTCTAACTGCACATGATTACTCAGACAAGTTCAGGACCGCCATCAACATTGCAGAAGCATTACTTGAAACAATTGACCATATTGGGCCATACAATGTCATCCAAGTCATCACTGATAATGCTCCTAATTGTAAGGCAGTGGGAGCAATTCTTGAGGATAAATACCCCAACATATTTTGGTCTGCATGTTTGGTTCACAAATTGAACCTTCTTATGCATGATGTTGTCAAAAACAAAAATGCACAATACCAATGGATTGGTGATTTGTACAAGAAAGGCAAACAAATAATAAAATTTATTACAAATCATACCAATACCCATGGCCTTTTCCGCAATCACTCGAGATTGGAGTTGTTGAAGATTGCGAAGACCAGATTTGATAGATATTACCTCACCTTCAGGCGCCTTTTGAAGGTAAGAGAGTCATTGGCTAGCATGGTATCAAGTCCACATTGGCAAGTATTAAAGGAAAGGGCTATGAATCCAGCTGACAGGCGAGGTTTTGAACTGGTGGAGGAGGTCGCTCTTGATGGTCAGTTTTGGACAAGTGTGAGGCAAGTATTGGATTTCACCAAGCCCATTTATCACGTGATTCAGTTTGCAGATACAGACAAACCAGTGATTGGCGAGGTTTATGAGCAGATGGATACCATGTTGGGGGAAATAAAAGATATTGTTCATAACAGAGATCCCAACTTATACAATCTGATTCATGATTGTGTGTGTGAACGATGGAATAGACTTAATCCTCCGCTACATTGCTTGGCGTATATCCTTACGCCAAAATACTACTCTACATCTTGGTTGGGCCAACCTGCACCAGGGGGTGGGGTTAGGACCAAACCCCATTTAGATGCAGAGGTAACTAGAGGATATTTGGAAGAATTAGAAAAGTTGGTACCTGACAGGGAGGAATGTGCAGCTGTGCGCCTTGAAATAGGCAGATACTTCAGTGGCACTGGTTTGTATGGTAACTTCCATGCAATGGACGACAAAGATAGATTTGATACTCTCACATGGTGGGAAACATATGGCGGCCAGGGACTTTTGCCAAAATTGGCAAAAAAGGTTCTTTCACAGGTTGTAAATACTTCTTCTGCAGAGAGGTGTTGGAGCACCTACAGCGACAGACATAATGTGAAAAGAAACAGACTCAATGAAAACTGAGAAGAAAGCTTGGTTTATGTGCACTACAACTTGAGGTTGTTGAGTCATTACTGTGATCGGGCTTATAAGGATCCCACATATAAAATTTGGGACAATCACCCAGAGGATGACAATTTGGAGGATGGCATTGTACATCTTGAAGCACTGGAAGAGGAACTTGTAAGGGATTAAGATGAAGCAGCTGCAGCAGCCATGCCACCTCCACCATCCAGTAGCAGTGCTCGAGGTCCGAGTCTTGTTCCTTTGCTGTCGCCACCTCCATCTACACCCTCACGTGGAGGTTCTAGTTCTGGTCGTCGGTCTGTGCGGGAGACTCCTAGAAGACCACCACGACTTGCTCATACTCCTGGAGACTCTCGTGGCAAGGGCCACATGTAGATTTACAGTTTACTTGTCTTTTTTAGTTTATATTAGACTTTAGTTTTCATAACTGTTGAGTTTTGAGTCCTTGACTCTTGACTCTTGACTCTTTCATATCATAGTGATATTTTTTGTAAACAATATATCACTGTGACAATGAAAATTTGAAGTTTGACGTTGGGCCTTGGCAATTATAACTCATTGGTAATGATTGTGAATTATGAATATGATGCTTCGTGAAAGACTAAAGTTGTTTCATTTCATTTCATTATTCAAGTTTCATTTTATAAATTTATAACATTTCATATCATGTTAACAGTTAGAAGTTAGGACTTAGAAATATCTAAGATATTACTTCTTGTAATGGTTAAACTTAGTTACTTAGCTTACAAGTACAACTTTGGTGATCAATGATGATAAATGTTATTGAATTTTCAATTTTGAAAGCTTGAAGTTGAAACTTTAAGATTGAATTTGATGAATCATGATTCACGAGACTCAATATGTTGCAGTTGTAATATGTATTTTACTAACTTGTGGACATGGTTGATGACGATTATAATTTCTAGATGATTGATGTGATATGGTTCAATGATCAATCTATGTTTTTTTATGTTTTTTATGTCTAATTCATCATTCTACATGTTTTTGTTGACATATGTGTATCAAAAATTAAAAAATATAAAAAATATATATATTTTTAAAAAATTGCTCCCGGATTCGCTCCCAAACTGGGAGCTTCTGAAAATGGTCGCTCCCGCTCCCAAGCAACATTGCTTTAAACGTTTAGTGAATGGTTATTTAATATTTTATGTACTTAGATTATGTTAACGATAGTGCATTAAGTTACTAATTAAGTACTTCAGTAATAATTAAGAATAAATAAAAAATAAGTTATACAACCTCTCTCATCTCTCACGTGTAAAAGAAGTTTTTGAATTATCTTCTCTCTCTTCTAGGTTTTTCCTGTCCATTTCCTGTGTGTGTAAATCTGATGTGAGAATGCAGGCCTGTTGCCCTCTAAGTTCTAACTTGGACCATAAATCAGATCTGAAATTTCTTGCAGATCACTGTGATATTGCCGAGAAATTAGCTTTTATGAATAGGACAGCCAAGCATGAGGTAAAATTTACCTCTGCAAGTGATTTCCAAGAAGGTTTAGGTCATATTGCCACTGAAATTAGTCCATATCAGTGCTGTTTTGAAGAATCAGGAAGGCAAGATAAGACCATGTTGGTTTTAGCCAAGATATTTGATGATGTTCACTAGGATGAGATTCCTTAGCCAAGGCCTGATAACAAAATTTCAAATTTTCATCATTTCAAATTTTCAAAACATGAACAAAGAAATGAAATCTGCTCATTGCTATGATATTTGGACAGGGTTTCGTTGGCTCTTCTAAAGCATGAAACAAATATTTTTCAAGATATTCACCACTGGGATGTGTCATGCAACTGAATTTGTCCTATCCTCTGTCATTTAGCTATTTCAGAAGACAGAAACTAAGAATCACGGAGCACTACAAAGTAATTTAACTTCTTAACTGGCATTCGACTGCTGAAAAAGAATCAAGCATAGGCCACCTAGTTAGAGAAGTATTCGACTGCTGAAAAAGAATCAAGCATAGGCCACCTAGTTAGAGAAGTATAACAAATAACATTGGACTTGAATGTTTATGGCATAAGTTGAATTGATGATGATGAATCATGATAGATCATAGATGATAATCTAGATTTTGAAATATGAATGGTAATATGAAATTTTTATTTTTAAAATATATATATATGTGTGTGTGTGTGTGTGTGTGTGCGCGCCGTTTCCTGCCGTATCGTATCCATATTTTTTGAAAATTTGCCGTATCCGTTTCAAACCCCATACCCGTATCCATTCCCGTATCCGTTTTCTGGTAACTTAGATCCCATGAGGTCACATAAGAGGATCAGTATGATGCCATAACAATTCAAACAACTCCCAAAGGTGCCATTAAGGCTAACATCATAAGTTACATCATATAAGTTGACACTAGGTAATATAACACATCCTAACAAGTTGGGCTAGAATTCAATAGTACCAATGTGTAACTAAAAGATATTGAGTATGGAACAATCAAAAACGCAAGATGAAGGCAGGAAGAAAAGTAATCATTTTCCACTATTCACGCATTCTAAACAAGAATTATCTCATAATGTTCTCTACTGTGGCAACTCACATAAAGAAGCAGAGACACAAAGGAGAGCATCAAATGCTGAGCTTTGAATTACTTTGCATTAGAACAACAGAAAATCTTAGTCATGAGGGCTGTTTTAATTGATTAATCAACCTCTTAGGTATTTTCCACCAAGGACTTTGGTATAATTGTAAATTGCTTTTTCTACATAGCCTAGCTGCTAGGGGCACAGGACCATCAATTTAAATGAAATATCCACTATCGTATATTTAATGGCTTTTATCATTCATGAACATGCAGTTTTGCATCATGTCATCAACTCACAACTGACTTTCAATGATGTACAGCAGTCAACTGCACAGATTCACATACAAATTGTACATGTAAAACGAAATGCAGCAACTAGCTTTTTACGGATGTCATATTACATTATCTGCTCATCAATATACGATCGTCACATTTAATGTTGAAATATATAATTAAATAATTCCTGATTAAAATATTCTCCTCATATGCACTGCTTATATTGTAATAAGATGCAACTTGATGAAAGATTGAAAAGAATTAATGTAAACCATGGTCACAAACCAGCACCATTAATCATGAAAGTAACCCATGCCTTGCACAAAGCCAGTTAGGACATCGATACTATAGGGAAGCAATCCTTACCACATCAGCTATTACCAAATAAATCTGCAACATCTTCCACATAATGAAACTGACATAATAAAAATGCTCAAATATCCTCCCTTGTAAACGAATGGTTATTTAATTTAATTCAACTCTAGTTCATATAATAGCTCTTTAACTTTTAAATGTTGAAATGTAAAACGATTAAGTAACTGCATCAACATATTTTCAATTGCATGCACATACTCATTCAAAGACGATTATATATGGAATCACAGGCTTACCAATCTCAACGAACATTGCCGGCTTACTAACTACAGGCCCATGGTGAGTAGCCTCAAGAGTGACCTACATGGAGGAATACACATTTAATATTTCAAGAAGCCTGAATAGAAATAGACATAAATAACTTATTACCTACAGGTTCATGATGAGTTGCCGTGAGACTGACCTAAATGAGGAAATAGACCTTCAATATCTCAAGAAGTTTTAACACAAATAGACATAAATAATACATAGTCAAAATTCTAAGCAATGCTTTAAGGTTAAAATGCAATTTTCAATATTGATGCCTCCAATAACCTCTAGCTGATAGCCATATGTTAATTTTAGTTAACATGTTCTTTGGTTAGGTCAATTACTTCAATGATCCATATGATCTCAAATTTAATTCCATTTCTTTCATTAGCAATCACATAAACTATTTTCTCATTGACAGTAATTGAAAAAAGAACATAAATAACATATGCAGAAGACAAGCCAACACAAGAGAACAGAGGAATTGGCTCAAGCCAGGGAAAAACCCCAAGATGGGGAAACCCTTGATCAAATCTTCTTATTATTAATATCAAATGTTCAGCAGAGAACGAGATAGAGAAAATACAATTAATGACCAAGAAACATCCCAGGCAAATCTTCCATTCTGCCTTCAAACAATAGCAGTCAAATTTTTCCCTAACCAGTGATCAACAGAAGACAAAGCAGCCACAAGGATGTCTTCAAAAGGACCTCAATCCTAGTCCAGTTAGTCCGGCCTTCTTTACTGATTATAATGAACCCAAAACAGTTCTATACTGGGCAGTCAAACCTGGTCAATGTGATGTAATAGTTGCAGATCTGGAACCAGGTTAGGGCTTGATTATAGTCCACATCAGCCCATTCAATTTCCTTCAACAGTACTTCCAATCACTGCAGCTAGCCTCCTTCTTCATGTTTCCTGTCCTCGCTGCCTGTACCTTGATGTTGCTATGGGAGTTAGGTCTAACAGCCCTTCAAACTAACCCAGAATAGGCCTGTGATGTTCCTGAAATTGCCTCAAGGCTTGCGGCCTATCAAAACAGGGAGAATATCACTCAAACAATCCACCAATCTAACCAGATATGCCTTGGCTTGCCTTTGCTAAACATCGGACCTACCAAAACCCATAAACAGGCCTTAAACAATCCTTCACTATCTTGGCCCTGTCCTCCTTGTGCTGTGGCTGCCACAGATGATGTTTCTTTTGAGTTTGATGCCTATGTGATATGTCTAATGAGGTTGAACGACACCTCTATTTATACAAAATGGAGAGGGGTTCAACTTGATAATTAACCCCAAGCCGACCTTGATAAATTACCCATGTAAGGGCTTACTTCCAAAAATATATTTTTCCTTATCCAAATTTAGTGATCTTTAGGTCGATCTTGGTCCTCTCGAAAAGAAGAATTCAATGCCACAATTATCTTCTTCAAAGGAACTGCCCAAAGTGGAATTTGGCCCTAGTTTCCAATTTTAACACCATATCTAGCTATATCAAAGTCACACTAACTAGGACTCAGTGACAACTTGGTAAACCCAAAGTGGAGAGTCAACTCAGGGACTCAGGAAAACTCAATGGTAATTCAGGTTAGTGAAAAATCACGGAATACACATTAAAAATAATCAAGGAATTAACTCAGCAAAACTCTAAGAAAGCTGGCAAAGTTTGATAAAACTCAGGAAAACTAAGCAAATTTATTGATCGGAACCGAGTTTGACCAATTTTGACCACAAGTTTCAATGAAGTTTTCACTCTGCTTACAAGACTATAGAACGAAGACAACTCTATATTGGAAATATTGAGTGGGGTGAATCAGTGTTTCTTATCAATTGGTAAATTATAATTTTACAAAGCATTAATTATCATCGGAATCACATTAAATGTAAACAGATAACAACACCATTTAACAATTCAAAACAATGAAGACACTAGACATGAGATTTTTAGGTAGAAACCCTTCCACGAGAAAAATCATTGAACGTTTCTTAATATAAGTCTTCAGAAGATTACATCAATGCGAAGCTCCAACTTCCAAGATTCTCCAACCATAATTGGAAGGAGGCACCAACCCCCTAATTTATCAACTCCAACTGAAAGGATGCTACAACAACCTATTTACTATCTCCAACTTGAAGGACGCTCCAACGCCTTAGTTTACAAGCTCCAACCAAAGGGATGCTCCAACACCTCGTTTACCAGCTCTGACTAGAAGGACACTCCAATGCCTTGCACAGGCTTCAACCTACCCTAGTGTCACCCTGCCACCCTGAAGTGTTCTCAAGCTCCAACATTAAAAAGACTCCACTCTCCTGCTTTACACCACACTACCACCCTAAAGTATTCTCAGGCTCCAACCTGAAGGAGACTCCACTCTCCTTCCTTGAACCACCCTGCCACCCTATTCAGCAAGTTGCCACTTGCCCTAAAGGCTGGAACATAACATCAGTATGCCATAATAGTATTTGTGTGTATTTGTGTGTAGACTTGAGTAGAAAAGTAAGTAGGTAAATGTATTATTGATAAAATATGAAATGGTGGTTACAATTCTTCGTGGCAGTGTGCCTATATAGGCATTGACTGGCCACGAAGATAGAAGGTCACATCTTTTGACCAATGTCCCTTCATAATTAATGAGACATTAATTAATAAATTATTATTAATGTTTATTTATTAATTGATGTTTATGAATATTTTATTCATAACATTGCCACCCCTTTAGAGATGCATTGCCCTCAAAGCACAACGAGAAGGGTTTCCTCTAGATGAAAATTGTTGTTATGGAATGGCATCCTTTCATTGGCTGGTGCAATCTTCACGAGTAATTGTACCTTCCTTGGAACTAGGAGTGTTAACACCATTTAATTTAAAATGTCATCCTTGCTAGTTAAACTCCATGAATTGTTCTTCAAGGTTTGTAGAATAGCTCCCTAGTTGTATTAACTATTCTGCACCTAGAACTACATCCATTTCTTTGAGTAGTAGGGCAAATAGATCTGTTTGTAGCTCCAGTTCTTGTATTTGGATTGAAACTTTATGACATTCTTCTATTTCCTTGAATTTTTTTCCGGTAGCGACAGACATGGTCAGGTCCTTGATTGGGCATATACATATTACAAAGATCAAGTTATTTAGCAAGATCGATGTTTATACAATTGTGGGTACTAACAGAATCTATAAGTATATTGACATTTCTTCCTTTTATGAGTCCCTTGAGCTTTAAGAATTTAGGACATAGTCCCCTCCTCATGTTTGTTGATGGTGTAGTAAGCTTAATGTTCCTTCTTGGAGATTGGATCTTCTTTCGAAGATGTGGTGGAACATATTTTGGAAGAGTTACTATTTTCATCAAGGTTTTTCTAGTCACATGAGATTGCAGCTAATGACAGTGCCTCAGAATTTGAATCTTCACTGTGTGTGACAACGATTCCTTCATCACATTCTTGTACTTCAATTTGTTGCCCATCTACTATTTTATAGTATCACTGGGATGCATCTTCACATTTATGGCCCAATGTCCAGTTTTCTCCACATTTGCGACAATTAATTTTTTTTTAATCTTTTTTTCTAGCTCATGACTTGAAGCGTCTGATTCTTTCTCAACTTCGTAAGTATATAACTTCTTGTTAAGGCATCTGTGTCCTAATGTCCATTTGTATCCACAATACCTACATTTGTTAATTTTTTTCCCTAGTGTTGTTGGTCTTCATCTTCCTTGAATGATGTCATTCTGAGCTTATGTTTTCTCTCAATAATTATTGTTGCATGTCTAGCTTTTTCAATGGTTTTGGGTTTGTATAGTTTTAATTCTTCTCGAATATACTCTTTAAGGCGACATCTATACATTTTTAGTAGCTTTTCGTCGAAAAACCCTCTTTGTCTTATAGCTAATACTTCCCATTCATCGGTGTATTCACTTACAATTCCTTTTTGTTTGACGTGAACGAATCTTTCGTAAACATCGCCTTCTTCTTCGTCATAGAACCTTTTGAGCGAAGCTTCCACAAAATATTTCCAATTAAACACATGAGCTTCACATCTGTTGGACCACCCCATGAACTAATCATACGCTTCAGCTTCCAAGTTGTTGGATGCAGTCATGACCTTCTCTTGTTCACCTATTGGCGGGTTTGCTCCAAAGATGGCATCCATTTTATTTATCCACACAATGGCACCCTTATGGTTCTTACCATCATACTTAGGTAATTCCCTTTTAATTATGTGGAAGTTTCTTTCGGAAAATTTTGTATAGTACTGACTTCCTTGGAACTGTATATGCACTATTTTGTATAGCACTGACTTCCTTCAAACTTGTAAAAACTTCGCCTTCTAGAGTCTTGGGACTTTGTGGTGACTCTTGAGTGCTTAAGGGATTAAAGGGTGGATTGATTCCTCCCATAAACTAGCTCATCATGCTCTTCAATTCTTTGATATCATCTGCCATTTGGTCTTGACTACTAATTAACTTTTCTTGGCTTTTTCTGAATTCATTTTGCTTTCTTTCGACATTGTCAAGGCGCTTGAGCATTCTATCAAGTTCTTCTTGAAATTTCTTTGAATTGTCGTCATTATTACTCCCCATCTTGGCTTTATTTTTTTCCTAGCAGGCCCAATTTATTTTTTTAATTAAATAATAATAATGATAATATTATTATTTTGAATTCATGATCGGAGAAACCACAGTTTAGGTTTTTGAATCAACGTTTCGAATCCCAAATGGGATCCATCATCAGGATATGAGAATGATGATGAGCAGAAGAGCAACACAGCATTGATAAATAGTGGTGAGGATAAAACCAATAAGAAAGACAAACTGTCGGCTGTCATAATTTTTATAATTTTTAATTAATTTATTAATTTGTTTAATTAATTTTATTAATTTTTGAATTTAATTTTAATTTTTATATAATTAATTATTATTATTATTTTATTTTATTTTAATAATGAATTTTGATATTTTTATTTATATTAATTAATTAGTTTTATTAATTTTATATATATACTATTAATATGTTTTTTTTTTTTTTAAACTTATTTTGTTATAATATATAATATTATTAGTTTTAATAAGAAATTCATTATTTTATTTAAATTATTAAAATTAATTATATTATTAATATATTATTAATCTTATATTAATTATCATAATTATTATTATAATAATTATATTAGTATTATTATAATTTATTAAATTATTATTCCTAAATATATATATATATATATATATATATATATATATATATATATATATATAATTATATTATTACTAATAAATTATTATTAATATTAATTAATTATTTATTTAATTAATTAATTAATTATAATAATTATATTATTATTATTATATTAATTAATATTAATTAAATTATATTATTATTAATTATAATATTATTAATACTAATTATATTAATTAAATTAAATTACTTCAATTATATTATTAATACTAATTTGTTTTTAGAATAAAATATTAATCCTAAAATGAAACTAAATTAACTTTATACCTAGGGAATATTGATTCTACAATGAAACCTAGGGAATATTAGATTATTAATATTACTTATATTAATGATAATATTACTTATATTAATGATAATATTACTTATCAATTTTTTTAATTAAATAATATAATTAATTATATTATAACTATATGTTATATATAGTTACTATTCAAATGGTTATTAGTAACTATATAATTATATTGGATATATATAGTTTTATGAATTGTTACAAACCGATTTGAAGACGAACGAGAGACGTGATAAGTGTATCACGTTGTTTGACTAACAAAGGAAATTGAAGTGTCAAGGAGGGTGGGCCAGCGAACAGGACTTCATGTTGGAGCAGTGACCAGTCTCTAGTTCGGTGCCCACGCAGTCAAGACAAAACAAGAACCGAGATGGACAGGGACAGTGTGCGGACGGCGTTGCAGCGGAGGTTGTTGCACACAGATGTGGCGGTTGGGGTGAGGACAACAGTGGGGGTTGGGATGTGGCATGGTGGCAGTGCAGAGGGAACAGCGGTGTATGATGTAGATGGGTTCAGCGGAGCGAAGGAGTGTGGGATGCAGTGGCAAGGGTGTATGTGGATGACAGACAGAGACAATAAAAGAAAAACGGACAGAGTGTGGATTGTGAGTGAAACCAGCACATGCAGAAGAATTCGATGGGCTTTGATACCACTAGAACAAAACATCAATACACCATAAGAGTATTTGTGTGTAGACTTGAGTAGAAAAGTAAGTAGGTAAATGTATTAATGATAAAATATGGTGGTTTCAATTCTTCGTGGCAGTGTGCCTATATAGGCATTGACTAGCCATGAAGATAGAAGGTCACATCTTTTGACCAATGTCCCTTCATAATTAATGGGACATTAATTAATTTAATTAATTAATTATTATTAATATTTGTTATTTAATGTTTATTTATTAATTGATGTTTATCAATATTTTATTCATAACAAAGGCTCCAACCTTCAACCCACCATGGTGGACCACATTTCACAACTTTCAGCCTGTACCACCTGCGCTTGTTAGCAATACAAAAATAAACTGCAATACGACCTCCACTTATCAATCAAATCTGCTTCTGTTCATCACATACATCAATAGCAAACCCTAGTTGAATAAAACTTAGTTACCCTCAGCTCAAGTTACATCAAACATATAGTCATACAACCCTGTCCAACAAACATGTTAGAAGCACTGAAAACTTTGGCAATCATCAACTCCAAACAGTTTCTATCAAACCTTAGTTCTGCCCAACACTTGCTCACTGTATAATACTACCACTGCTATGATTGTTGTCCAGACCTTATTGCTTACAATATTGCTTGTCCATGCCTCTACTATCACTGTTATCAATACTGCAAGCTAACATCACTGCTAGCTATTGTCCACATACACAACCTGATGTGCCACCAGTTTGTTTTCTGCCCAGCCTTAAGTTGTCTCGACTCTCAATTGTTGCCTCAAATCATACAAACTCTCTCTGTTCTCTCTATCAGCACAAGATCATCAACAACAGTACAAACTCTCTCTGCCCACTAAGCAATTCAACGGCATATGCTCATAAACAATTAAACCCTAGCAGTAGTGGGTCAAACTCGCAATCACAATAATCTGCACTATATTTTCTCTCGCATCACAATCTTGTATAACAGCCACTGCTTTCACTCTTGACTTGTGCCCATGAGCACAATCCTATATGCCACCAATCCAACTTATGCCCAGTTGTAAGTTGTCTCAACTTTTGCCTTGATGGGTTTAGGATCATAGGAAGTCGGACCAACTGAGCCTATGCTCAAGGATCAATCCAGGAACTTCTGGTCATATGCTGCAACAAACCTTAACTACTCAAACTTACATCATTTGCCACTAGTCTTTATTTTAGGAGAATTGCAAACATTATTATATGCAACCTTTGGAGTGTTGATCTGTTTGCTTTGATATACTGCCACACTGATACCTTCCCACTGTTATCGGTTCATTGTGCTAATACACTGATTTGAAAGATATTGCAAGTTGATGTAACACTTGTAATGCCCCTGCCTTAGTCCCACTAAAACAACAGAACACATTTCACTGTCAATACATCTAAACTTTCTTCAAAACTGGAATGTTTTCACGATGATGCCAATCCTAGATCTGAATCAACCTTTTTATGCTCAAACCGGAGATTCAAGTTAGCTCTTGATGCTCAAACCGGAGATTAGGGTATACGGTGGACTATAGAACAAGGGGTTAACAAGTGGCTAACAAATCTCAGACATTAGAAACTATTTAGTACAGAGGTAAAGAGTAAAGTACTTGATCAAAATACCCTATGAACATAGGTTAAAATACAGTGATTTAACAAGTGACAAGAATGCAGTGATAAAGGAATGCAAAATGTAGTGTTAATGAGTTAAATGTGTGACCAACGTACAGTAGTAAAGATCTAAAGATACAGGTTAAAGAAGGCCCGAATGCACAGTGATAATGGGATGAGGTTTAAGGCCAGAAAAGAGGTGTGAATGGAGGGTTGGAACAAGGTCAATTAGGCTGGATCAAGAACAAGTTTAGGGGCAGGAACAGTGTGCAAATTAAGTGTTGGAAAAAGAGGGAGTTTAGGGGCAGGAACAGTGTGCAAATTAAGGACTGGAACAGAGGTTGGATCAAAGATAGACAAGGGCTGGAAACCAATACAAACTGAGGCTGTAAAAAACATTGAAACAGAGATAGACTAGAGCTGGAAACTAATGCGATCTGAGGATAAACAAGTGCGAGCTGAAGCTAAACAACTACGAGCTGAAACAGTGTGAGCTAAAGCTAAACAACTGCGAGCTAAAACAGCGACAGAGGTGAGACAAGGTTGGAAACAAAGGCTAGAATAGATGCGAATAGGGGCTGGAAATGCACAAGGTTGAAGGATCAGCTAGTCCCTTTCCCAAATAAAAACCACAACAAAAACAAAGTCGTAGACCCAACAGAAAATCAACAAGTGTTCTTCAATCTTTGTGCCACCAACGAGGTTCATATACGAAACAATCAAGTAGAAACCAGAACAATCCTCGAGCCACTTATGATAAATCTTTCCTCTACAAGGTCGAAAGCATAAGAGATTCGATTCCTTTGTAGCTGAGATCATCGATATATTTGAGAGGCAAATCGTGGCCTCTATTTATACCAAAAACATGTTCCCTTAATCCATGTGAACCAACTTTGAGTGAGAGCAAGAATATGTTTTTTTGACTTAGAGAAGTGTTAAAATTAAACCCTAGGCCAAAATTCCACTTTTAGGAGGTCTTTTGAGGAATATAATTGTGGCATTGAATTCCTCTTTTTGAGAGGACCAAAATCAACCTAAAGATCATCAAATTTGGCTAAGGAGAAATGGGTTTTTGAATTTATGCCCACTCATATGTAAATTATCAAGGTCAGCCTCACCTCTATGTAGGCTCATAAAGCTCAATGGTCACGTCTCTTGAAACCCCAATGATTTGTATATATAGAGCTGCCCACCACCTCATTTCACACATCAAATGGCTCTCAAGTATGTCTGAGGTAGCCAAGTTCAGAAGGAGGTCGAAGGGGTTTTTGTTTGGGGCTTTCTCTTCTATCACAGGGCCGTGATTCTTATGAAAGACAGCCACAGCACTGAAGGAAAATTCTATGCACATTGTATGGGCCTATTTGTCATTGCAGGACTAAATCCAAAGCATAAAATGAGGCTGAATTTGTGTAATAATTTTCTGGCCTAGTTTGTAATCATCTGTAAGGCAGCTCCCCTAATCTGTTGTCTCAGATAGGGCCACAGAGTCTAGACCAGAGGGCCAAGAGCAGCTTATCTTGGATCCATATCAGCCCTAAGGGCCAGTGAAGGAAAGCTCATATATTCCAGGGTTAACCGCAGTGGAATGTAGGTGTGTTGGATTGGTTGAGTGAGACAGCAGCATACAGTAGGCATCCCTAACCAGACTAAGAGTAACTTCTGTTGACAATGTGCTAGAGTTGCAGCTTCTTGTCTAGGGCTGGACTTTCAAATTAGCAAGCCATTTTCACTTTGATCTATTGTACTCTCTCTTTCTGCTGAACACTTGATATTAATAATAAGAAGATTTGATCAAGGGTTTTCCCCATCTTGAGGTTCTTCCCCGGATTGTGCCATATTATTGTGTCCTCTTGGCTTGTCTTCATCATTTATTGCATATGTTCTTTCTTCAGTAACTGTCAATATGATAATGATTCATGTGTTTGCTAATGGATTATGCTAACAGATTATGTGTTTGCATATGTTCTTGAAGCTATTGTCCTAAGCATAGAACATGTCCTAAAATTAACATGGTATCAAAGCTAGGACATGTTGAAGTTTCTAAGCTTACTTAGTTTAGAGACCCTTCGTGTACTTTTTATGATTTATTCCTACCTACTTGTTTTTTCTTTAACAAGTTATTTACAAAGTAGATACTGAAAATAAACACCAATGCATGCTCAACATATCACAGATCAGCAACTAAAAGAAACAAAAACAAACACACCACACGACACCATTATTTTTGGACCAATGTCCCCCAAAAAACTGTAATATTCTTAATTAGCCATAGCTAATTGGAATATTCGATTTTGCTTAATTTTGCCTTCTATAGTTCTTCTAAGTCACCTGACACGGGGATTCGGGACACGTAGGATTCGAGATTCGTGGTGTCGGATCCGGACACGCTGACCCCCCGGAACAAGACACGTTAGGACACATTATATATTATTTTATTAAAATATATATATATATATATATATATATTAAAAATTAGATATTATCATATTTCTTACACAAATTTTAATTAATGATACAAATTTATTGATTTCAAACATAGATCTTCATCTATAGCTATTAGCATGCATAGTACATACAAAATTCAAATACATGTCAATCTATTATCTCTTTCTTATGCTAGGCCCTCTTGCCACCACGAGAAATGTCTAATTTTTTAGTCTTGTTGGAAAATCAGGATCTTTGTCATTAATATCACCCTCTAAGCATTAATATCCAGAGGTATCTTTGTCATTACCTCTGTATCTGTATAGGGATCTTTGTCATTAATATCACCCTTTAAGCATTAACATAAGATAGAGCAAGCATAACATGTCAAGTCAAGATTTTGTTTGAGTGATGTGTACATTTTTAGGAGGGTCATGATACAGGAGTTCGACAACCAATGTCACTAACATCAAGGTACATAGAGGGATTGGTGCTCTTGATTAAATACGAGTTCCATACCCTAATACATGACAAAATTTAACGGAAACATTGCAATCCCCCAATCCTAAAATCCTGAAAAACTGATAAGTCTGCTGGATTTTGAATGAAATCTAAAATTCTACTTTCTCCATATGAAATCCAATGAGGCTAGAACCACTCTCAAACATCCTGAGTCATTTCATGGTAATGTTAAAAATTTAAGTAAAAGGATGAAAATGAAGATTAAGGAGAATGTCACTTTTACTTTAAGAAATTAACATTACCATGAATAGCATATCAATACTAGGGCCTAGACTTGATCATTAAGCTGCCAAAACGCTTGCTAAATGAAAATATGCGTGGCTGTAATGACCAAACACGCCCTTTTCATACCCGCGCTGAGCTTAGCAAGTCCTGGAAATAGGACACGATTCCCAAAATTGCGACACGCTTTTGAAAATCGTGACACGACCTCAAATTCGACGTGTTGGAAAAGGACACAACGTGTCATATGATTTGGACACGAATCTGGACCGAATTGTGTCGGATTCGCTGGATTCAAGATTCGTAGGGGTTTTAGGACAAATCCAGTGACTTAGTTCTTTATGAATAAAAAGGTGAGGGAAAGGGGACATGACTCACTTTTAGAATAAAAGTCACTTCCTAGTAGCACAACGTTGTGACTTAAAGGGGAGCCAAGGGGGCCAAAGGGGGACACAGAAATGGAGCCCACGCAGACACTTGAAGGGACTGCGCAATAGGGAAGAAACACGTGGCAAGAGAGGGATTACACTAGAGAAGGTGGGCCTTGGGATTGAGAGAGGCAAAGGCTATAAAGGAGAGAGGAGCTTCCTCATTTTGGCATTCGATTATGTGCATTTGAGCTAGTCACTTTGACTTAGAGCACGCTGGCTGTTTAGCTAGTCTGCAACACTGTTTAGTGCATTGAGTGTCTTTGTTCGGAGATCTCACCCTTAGCCCTGGGGGACTTCGAGTGCCTACTCGGGCAAGGTATTTCCATCAGCATTTTGGCAGTAGTTTCATCAGCATTTCTGGCAGGAGGATTGAGCATCTTGGAGGACTGCGCAGCACTGAGAGGGATGACGCAGTTCTTTCTGGCAGGAGTTCTGGCTTGAGGGTTTGCAGTAGGATTTGTGCTAGGAGATTGAGCAGGGGATCAGCGCTTGCATATTGGAGGGTTTTGGCAGAGGTTTCAGGCAGATTTCTGGAGGGTTTCATTCAGTGGTAGCGCAAAGCCTTGAGAGATTGCGCAAAACCCCAAGGGGGTGATTTTCGGGGTTCGGCCATTCCAAGAAAGCTTTCTGGGTTTTTCTGGGTTTCTTGAGTAGCGTCCGATTCCAGAGTTTCAGCCTTTTCTGAGGAGGGGAATAGCCCCAAATCCTCATTCGATTTCCAGTAGCAGCAGCAGCATGGCAGTTTCCCAGCAGCTGGGACACAGATCAGTGTGAGGCCATTCCTTTGTTATTCTGAGTGTATTTCTTCACTTGCCTTGTGAAAGTCGAGGTGCCATCTTCCTGATCACCTCCTGTACTCATTCTATAGCTCAATATAATAAAATGGCTTAGCATTTCTCGCTGCATTTCTTAAGTATTTGTTTACGTTTCATGTATATTGTTGTTTGCTGCACTATCATTATTTCATCTCTGTGAGTATTTCGGCTATTATACCACTTGTACGTTTTTCTGGTTGGGGTTTGCTGGTGTTTGAGAAATATTCCTGGAAAGGGATATTACAGTGGTATCAGAGCATAGATCTGGCTCAGCCTGTGGAGCTAGCAATCTATGACACCGGGGGAAAAACCCTACATCTGTTACAAAGGTAGGAGATACAGAGACACTGGGCGTAGGTTGGAGAATACCTACAGAGAGGGAGACTGTGTTCCGGTGGTGGACGCAGAACAGGAGGAGCCTGTGGTGGACGCAAAACAGGAAGAGCCTGTGGTGGACGCAGAGCAGAAGGATCCGATGGCAGATGAGGACGGGAAGAGATTTGTGGATATGCTCCTCAAATCAGTGCAGGATCTGTCAAGGCAGATTGAGGTGATGGGGCAGAGATTCATGGCAGTAGAGGCCAGACAGCGTGAGAGCCCACGGGTTTTTCAGATTGGTGAGGGATCAGGTGCATCCCATCATTTGCCAGAGCAGCGTGATACTGCGCAGCAGGTGGCCTCGCATGCCCCTACACGCTCTACCATGCCCACTTTCTTAGGAGCAGACACGGGGGCCGGAGCCCAGCAGGAGGCAGAGCCCAGTCATATGGGCGATTATTTTGCAGAGTACCAGGCCTATGGACAGGAGTTCAGGGAAGCCCTCTCATTCAGAGATTTTGTTCAGCTCCAGCAGGATAGTAGACCCCACGACCATCACAGAGGATACCGACATTATCATGATGGTGACACCCACCGTGCAGCTAGTAGATTCCACTTGCCTACGTTTGATGGCTCATCAAACAGTTCGGCAAAATCTTGGGTGGAGAAGCTGGACATCTATTTCCAGCTTAACCAGATGTCAGAGACAAAGGCCATCAAGGTGGCGACATTACATTTGGATGGTGAGGCCCAGGATTGGTGGTTCCATGGGATGGTTACACTCGGACACTCCACAGTGACGACATATGCCGAGTTCACCAGGAGATTGATAGAGAGGTTCGACCGGAGGGATCCAGAGCAGCACTTTGTTGAGCTGACGAGGCTCAAACAGACCGGGAGCCCAGAGACCTACATTGCAGATTTCTTGAGGGTTTCAGTGATGGTGCCAGATCTATCCACGACACGGAGGATCTACATGTACGTTGAGGGGTTAGCAGAGCCACTTCGGGGTTTAGTCCGATCCACTAGACCAGCCACACTCCAGGATGCTATTAGCAGGACCCAGGATTTACAGGATGTCTTACCCAGGACCCGGACACCTTACCCCCAGAGACAGACTTTCCAGTCTAAGGGGAAGGATGTGAGGATTCCGCCTCCAAAGGGGAATCCAAGACAAGCACAGATTGACGATGATGCCAGGAGGGAGTTGAAGAAGAAGCGGTTGTGCTTTACCTGTCAGGAGCCGTGGGCACCGGGGCATAGATGTGCAGCTGGCAAAGCACATTTTATTGAGGTCTTCTCCTAGAGCAGCGGGGAAGAGGATGAAGAGGATGAGGTGGAGGCAAGAGATAGTCATGCTGTGCAGGGTCCTCTGCCACCTCCACCAACAGCAGGTGGTGCAGCTTTTTCACCTACCGGAGGGGCCCTTGCAGCATTGCGAGGAGTTCCCAAGTATTTGACGCTACGCGTACGGGGGACAGTACGTGGCCAGCGAGTACCAGTTTTGGTTGATAGTGGGGCAACCCACAACTTCATCGATGCACAGATGGTTGAGCGGAGAGGTATACAGACAGAGAGCTTCGATGGGTTTTTGATTTTGGTCCCAGGAGATCAGACCATGATGTGTGTTCGTTATGTTCCAGAGCTATTAATGACAATGGGCACCTACACACTAACTGACCACTTTTTCGTGGTCGATATTCCAGACACCAATGTGATACTGGGTGTTCAATGGCTTATCACTCTAGGGAAGGTCACGACAGATTGGAAGACCCTAGAGATGGAGTGGGATGATGAGAAGACAGGGAGGCATGAGAAGATACGGGGTCAACACACATATCCGCCTCAGACTGTTTCAGCTCATCGGATGGAGGCAGTCTTCCAGAAGGGAGACATAGAGTGGGCAGTGGAGCTGTGTGCATCAGAGGCAGGGACTACAAGGCAGACGACACATCCAGAGATACAGTCCATCCATGATCGGTATGCCAAAGAGTTCGGGGAGATTCCGCCGAGACAGCCACCGGACCAGGGGTTTGAGCACACCATCGAGCTTGAGCAGGGCATACAGGGAATGATTACCACCCCCTATAGGCACCCCAAGGCCTATCGGGATGAGATTGAGCAGGCTATCCAGGAGTTGTTGGCTCTTGGGCACATTCGGTTGAGCACAAGTCCTTTCACTTCTTCTGTGGTGTTAGTGAAGAAGAAGGACGGCACAATGAGAATGTGCATTGACTACAAGGCCCTGAACAAGAAGACACTGAAGAACAGGTACCCCATACCCAGGATCGATGAGTTGATTGGTGAGTTGAGAGGAGCACGGTTCTTCTCGAAGATTGATTTGAGATCTGGGTACCATCAAATTCGCATGAGGGAGCAGGACATTCCCAAGACCGCCTTCAAGTGTCACTATGGGCACTTTGAGTTCTTGGTGATGCCCTTTGGACTAACCAACGCCCCTGCCACATTTCAGTCCTGCATAAATCACATCTTCTGTAGTCACTTAAGGAAGTTTGTGTTGGTATTCTTTGATGACATTCTCATTTACAGTAGGACTTGGGAGGAGCATCTCCAGCACATTGAGACAGTGTTGCATATCTTGCAGGAGCAGCAGTTCTATGCCAAACCCTCCAAGTGTGAGTTTGGGTTGACAGAGATGTTATATTTGGGGCACATCATAGGGGTGGACGGAGTGAAAGTCCACGGGGAGAAGATCATGGCCATTAGAGAGTGGCCGGAGCCGAGGAACTTGACAGAACTCCGGGGTTCATTGGCATTTGTACTTACTACCGAAAGTTCGTCAAGAGTTTCTCACAGCTTGCTGCACCCCTGACAGATTTGATGAGGAAGGGGGCTTTCAGTTGGTCGGATACAGTGCAGCGAGCCTTTGACAGGCTCAAGGAGGTTATGAGCAGCTGCCCAGTGCTTGCATTGCCAGATTTCATGCAGCAATTTGTTTTGGAGTGTGACGTGTCGGGAGAGGGGATCGGTGCAGTATTGATGCAGGGAGGTCACCCTATAGCCTATGAGAGCCGAAAGCTCCTTCCGCACGAGAGGTTGTATTCTATATACGACAAGGAGATGTTGGCCATCATGCATGCATTGGCCAAGTTCCGACAGTATTTAGTGGGTAACAGGTTTAGGGTGAGGACTGATCACAACAGCCTCAGATTCTTTTTGGAGCAGAAGCAGCTACAGGAGAGGCAGCAGAAGTGGATCAGCAAGATCCAAGCATATGACTTTGACATTGAGTATGTCAAGGGTAAGAACAACGTGGTAGCAGATGCTCTTTCACGTAGACCAACCACGTTGTCTCTTATGAGCTTGGACACAGACTGGAGGGCTCGACTCTTAGTAGAGTACTCCAAGGACAGGTTTGCATGTGAGGTTTTGGATGGGCAGGTGGCAGATGACAGGTACAGGGTGGTCGATGAGATCATCTACTACAGGGATCGGATCTTCTTGACTGAGGGATCTCAGCTCAAGAAGAAGATACTCCAGGCATCACATGATTCACCATTGGCCGGCCATCAGGGGTTTACCAAAACCTACAGGGCCATCAGAGAGAGGTTCTCATGGAAGGGCCTCAAGGAGGACGTACTCCAACATATCCGGGAGTGCGACGTTTGCCAGAGGAACAAGGGGGAGATGAGCCATCTCGTGGGTTTATTGCAGCCTCTTCCCATTCCGGAGGGAAAATGGAAAAGTATTTCGGTGGACTTCATCACAGGGTTGCCGATGGTACAGGGCAAGGATTGTATCTTTATCGTCATTGACTGGCTAACGAAGTACGCAAATTTCTTTGCCATATCCACACACTACACAGCAGCACAGGTGGCCTAGTTGTTCTTCAAAGAGGTCTTCAGGCTACATGGTCTTCTTAAGACCATCGTCAGTGACAAAGACAGCCGTTTCATGGGCGGGTTTTGGCAAGAGCTTTTTCAGCTAGTGGGGACGGAGTTGACACCGAGCACCAGTGATCACCCACAGACAGACGAACAGACAGGGATAGTTAACAAGTGGCTAGAGGGCTACTTGCGTAACTACATCAGTGGGCAGCAAAGAGCATGGCTGAAGTGGCTGCATCTAGGGGAGTACTGCTACAACACTACACATCACATGTCCATTGGTATGTCACCATTCTATGCTTTGTATGGGTATCATCCTTTATCTTTTGTTGACATGATGTTTGGTGATAGCAAGGCTCCGAGAGCGAAGATTTGGATCCAAGAGAGTCAGGATATCCTCCAAGCTCTCAAGGATAACATGGCTACAGCGCAGAACCAGCAGAAGTTGTACGCTGACAAGGGTCGGGTGGAGAGACAGTTTGAGGTAGGGGACATGGTCTACCTACGATTACAGCCATACCGACGGTCGTCACTGAAGCAGAAGGGGACTAAGAAGCTCAAGCCCCGCTTTTATGGGCCATACAAGGTGATACGCAGGATTGGACAGGTTGCATATGAGTTGGAGCTGCCCCAAGGCAGCAAGATTCATAACGTTTTTCATGTATCATGCCTGAAGAAGGCATTGGAGCAGCAGGTGACAGTGACAGATGAGCTACCACCCATGGATGATGAGGGGCATTTGGTGTTGCAGCCAGAGGTTATTATTGATACCAGGGAGAGGCAGCTGCGGAGCAGGACGGTCCGGGAATTCTTGGTGAGGTGGAAGAATTTGCCGGATGAGGATGCCACTTGGGAGAGTGAGAAAATCTTGCAGCATCCATCACTTCAGTTGCTTGAGGACAAGCAACATTTTGCCGAGGGAGACTAATATTCCTAATTAGCCATGGCTAATTGGAATATTCGATTTTGCTTAATTTTGCCTTCTATAGTTATTTATGAATAAAAAGGTGAGGGAAAGGGGACATGACTCACTTTTAGAATAAAAGTCACTTCCTAGTAGCACAACGTTGTGACTTAAAGGGGAGCCAAGGGGGCCAAAAGGGGGACGCAGAAATGGAGCCCACGTAGACACTTGGAGGGACTGCACAGTAGGGAAGAAACACGTGGCAAGAGAGGGATTACGCTGGAGAAGGTGGGCCTTGGGATTGAGAGAGGCAAAGGCTATAAAGGAGAGAGGAGCTTCCTCATTTTTGCATTCGATTATGTGCATTTGAGCTAGTCACTTCGACTTAGAGCACGCTGTTGTTTAGCTAGTCTGCAGCACTATTTAGTGCATTGAGTGTCTCTATTCGGAGATCTCACTCTTAGCCCCAGGGGACTTCGAGTGCCTACTCGGGCAAGGTATTTCCATCAGCATTTTGGCAGTAGTTTCATTAGCATTTCTGGCAGGAGGATTGAGCATCTTGGAGGACTGTGCAGCACAGAGACGGATGATGCAGTTCTTTCTGGCAGGAGTTCTGGCTTGAGGGTTTGTAGTAGGATTTGTTCTGGGAGATTGAGCAGGAGATCAGCCCTTGCATATTGGAGGGTTTTGGCAGAAGTTTCAGGCAGATTTCTGGAGGGTTTCATTCAGTGGCAGCGCAGAGCCTTGAGAGACTGCGTAGAATCCCAAGGGGGTGATTTTCAGGGGTCGGCCATTCCAGGAAAGCTTTCTAGGTTTTTTTGGGTTTCTTGAGTAGCGTCCAATTCCAGAGTTTCGGCCCTTTATGAGGAGGAGAACAGCCCCAAATCCTCATTCAATTTCCAGCAGCACAGCAGTTTCCCAGCAGCTGGGATGCAAGTCGAGGTGCCATCTTCCTGATCACCTCTTGTACTCATTCTATAGCGCAGTATAATAAAATGGCTTAGCATTTCTCGCTGCATTTCTCGAGTATTTGTTTACATTTCATGTATACATTATTGTTTGTTGCATTATCGTTATTTCATCTCTGTGAGTTTTCCGACTATTATACCACTTGTACGTTTTTCTAGTTGGGGTTTGCTATTACAAAAACCTGGAGAAATATTCCTAGAAAAGGATATTACAAAAACCCAAAGCGGAAAACTAGTGCAGCTATCTGAGGGTTTTCTTATTAAGCAATATCAGAGTACAATCTGGGTGTCGTAACTGGCCTACCCAACAGAAAATTTCCTTAATAGCTATACCTCACAATTTGAGAGAAATCTCCTGGCTGAAACCCCGGAAAATCATTCCAGGAGCTCCAAAGCACAAAACTACTCCTGCAACCCCAGCATCTGCCCAATCTGGACTACGTCAGCCCCTCTCTCTCACGTTGGCCCTGTGTCAACCTTCTGGCCTGTGTCAGCCCCAGGAGGCCCTGCGTCAGCTCTAGGAGCCTCTGCGTCAGCTACGCTGGCCCCTCTGGTGCTCTGTGCAGCACTTGGCTACCTCTACATGGCCCTGCATGAGCCCTTGTTGGCTCTGCGTCACCCTCCTTGGCTATTGCACTTCTCTCCCGGCACAATCTCTGCCTTCTCTGTTCTTCTGCACTCAAAGCCCCTCAGTTGCTCTCCCGATCATTGATTCTATCTCTATTAGCAAACCCCACTCTAGAGAATAGAATGACTGATCATCTGGTGTACTCTCCAAGTGACCCTCAAGCCTCCTCTTATAATTTTCCTGTTGATGATTCAATCGGTTGAGATTAAGTCCCCAATCAACAGCTTAGATTAGATCTGGCTTGATCCATATCTTTTGGACGACTCTAACACAAATTCATATTAATACACATCAATATTTTATTTTCCCTAAGTTTAGACTAAGGGACTCCATTAAAAATATTAATTATTTTAATATCTCCTGATCTGTTTAGAATCTGCTCAAAACCTTTCTGGGTATTGGAGATCTCATGTGCCCCAACCTCTCCACCAAATTTCGTGGCTAGAGCACATCCTATGCTACCCCAAATCAATAGGAGAGGACATGCCCAAGCAAGAGTAAAAGAAAAAGCAATCACAAGAGAAGTTTATTGACAAGTCTCCTCCCTCTGCCAGTCTGAAAATAAGACAACATGAAATGGACTATGAAGTGCACATTTGTTGTGTCTATGTTGCTAGAAGAAAAGGGCCTCGAAATCTTCAAAATAGGAAGAATGGAAGCAGAGGGAGATACCTTTTGGGAAGCCCGAATTAATAAAGCTCAAAGTACCCATGATCTTTGTGCTAGAAGTCGAAGAGGATAGGCAAATTGCCATTTAAGGCTGAGCATCTTATCAATGGAAGGATCTAAGGTCATCTCTTTGAAAAAGATACGAATGTATGTTTGTGAGATCATTTGACTACAGGATCATGCCTATTTCTTTTGTGCTTACATTACAGTGGCCCATGGATCTTCTGGTTCGCTTTACTCTTGTGACTCGCATATCTCTATGGTTCTCCATGACTCATATTATTTCTAATATGTTTTGTGTGGCATGGCTCCTGTGCCTCTGTTGCTATCTGTGGCCCATGGATCTTCTGGTTCGCTTTACTCTTGTGACTCGCATATCTCTATGGTTCTCCATGACTCATATTATTTCTAATATGTTTTGAGTGACATGGCTCCTGTGCCTCTGTTGCTATCTGTGGCATGCAATGCAATTATATTTTGGATCTCTGCGGTTCAGATTTCAATTACTTGATATACGATCGGATATCGTATCACATTGGTTTTTCACTAAAGGAAGTACATTTATATCTAAGGCATCCTCTATACAGCAGTAACATGGTTCATATCACAGTGACATTATCTACAGTAGCATTGAGGGTATTAATACAATATGGGCATCACTTCAGTGAGGGGATGCTTCAAATAAGCATCACTCAGTATGGGCATTATTACTCACAGTCAGTCACCACTTTACTGTGACTCGTATTAACATTTCAGTATTATATTATGATTTCCACTGCATTATCTTATCCTCTAATTTGAGCCTAATCTGACGAAGTCCTTCACTGATTTATTAAGGCATTCGTTAAAGTCTAGTTGGATGATTTGGAGTGGAAACTGAGGCAATTTTTGCTCACTTTTGAGGAGTGACTGCATGGGACCATTTATCAAATCTATTGAATCTAAATCTCTATGCTTGTGACTTTCTATGTCAGTGTAACGACTTCATTTGCGACTCAGCCCTGAGTGTCACATTTCTGAGCATGGAAGTTTGATTTCGTAGTAGTATGCTAAAAGAATTTATGGGGTGAAGTTATGGCAACCTAAGCCCTATTTTGTGACACCAAATTTGCAACAGGATCTAGGATCCATCTATTGTGCCCAATCTGAAAAGTCTCATCATCCTTTGTGCTTGTCTTGAAGGGGTATTTAACAGTTCTATCTATAGCAATCTCAAGATGTCTCTGACAAGTTTCTCGCTCACTGACATAGCACAATCACATTATAACATTGTCGCAGCAGTTCAATGGATGGCTCAGTCATATTTTTGCTACAGGGGTCTCAGTACAACAACTATGTTTCACCTTTCCCTCGATGTACCTATGACTGATGATAGGAACAATATTGGCATAGGCATATTTGATATGGCAGTATTTAGTATTGAGTGGGGAGCTTCCTATGTTGAATGTCGCAATTAAGAGAAGAAGAAGAGTTGCACGCTTAATGGAAATTCTGATGATGAGACTTGTTCACAATCAAAGTTTTGAACAAGTCATGGACGTGAGTAGTGTGATTGTCATTTGTATCTCTCTATTAATCTACCAAGTGGATGATTCAATAGCCCATACAAAGCTGAGTCAGTTGGCAAAGAAATCAAGTCCTGGAGCTGCATGTGGAGGATTCATTCTGAAATCAAAAGGTGAGGCGGAAAATTCAATGACAGTTGGGCATTTGAATATTTAGATCATACTTAAGCATGACTGGCTTTCTATTTGATCTTGTCAAACATTAATATGGCAGCACTATTCATGCATAATACCTCTATGATCCAGTAATTTGAAATGGAAGCATGACAGAGATGTTCCCTGATTTCTTCTTCTAAAGAATATTTTGATTGTTGATCTGTGCTGGGCACACTAATCCATTAAGTCATTTACATTGGAGGAATGAAATCTGCCAATTTCGTTAAATCTCTTCGTTCTCACCTGAAGTCAGATCTACCTACAGTGGCATGTTTATTGTTTTGATATTCTGCCTTGAATGACTGGTTATAACTACAGTCATGTGATACTTTCTCCCAGCCTATTTAAAGTTGAAGAAGTGAGAGGGCATCAGAATTAAGATCTTATCATTTTCACAGCAGCTGTGTTGTCAATCAGTCTCACTGTATACAACAGCTTTATTGTCGTATAGCAGTAAGCCTCAGGACTTCATTACCTTTGCCTCTCATCAGTTGCTCAAGTCTACCATTGCGGCACTTTGATACATCTTGTGACAATTTGTATGTCTTCATGATAAGTTCTCCAGTGAACCTAACTGATGTATTCCTACGGTGTGGAAGCTTTGAAGATCATTCACCACAGCATTAGCTAGCATGATATTATTGTCATTATCACTATCTTTAATGACTAAGAGAACTTGATGAGTTGAGCAACTAGCAGAATGCTTTTAGGAAGAGAAGTGTAGGAGGAGTGGAGAAGCAGCAACCTTCGTCATTTGACATGGAAGTTTAGCAGTAACTGCAGGATCAGTAATGGTGTATGGAAGCAGCCATTTATATACTTATCTAGCAGTTGGAGTAATGGAAGTTTATGCAGCACCTTATGATTGGCACCCTAAGATACCTTTGGTAATCTGTGCATAGCACTTTGGAGCAGTTACTTGTAACAGCCCTTATAAGCATGAAATCGGAGGTGCCTTATGAAAAGTCTTTTAAATAAGAAGCTCATCTCATGAAGCAAGGCTTCAGAGGGAGACATAGAATCCCTGACAGCATGACACGATGACTCTTCTTGTCTGATGTTTGTTGATAAACACAGTCTTGGCAGATGATTATGATTGATGATGGATCTTAGGAAAAGGTGCAGGTTTCAGGTGGCTCAGTGATAATGTTTTTGGCATGGTCACTTTCCCTATATTCAGAAGGAGTCACCTTTTAAAATCGATATGGAAAACCGAGTCTTGAAGCACTACTCCCGGACCAGTGAGATAATGAAGCTGCTGATCTGCATACGCATATCTTGTGGGATCTCTAGTGTTCTTGATGAACACCCCTATCAGTCGTGTGTCTTGCTATAAATATTCTGAATAAATCTATGATAAGCCCCGTAATGGATGGCTTCTTATTGAGATATTTTTGTGATTCTATTATTACATTGCTGAAAATTGCTGATCTGGCAGTATGGTGAATAGAAAGTGCACATCAAGGTGCTATAACTCTTGGAACCCACCTTACTCCGTGGATGAATCAAAATCTGGAATATGGGAGCACCATTGAGGCTGAAAGTAGCATGCATAGCATACAATGAAGCCATTTGAATGAGTGAACTCTTCAGTGAACCATTTGTGCACACACTAATAACCACCATTGTATATTAGAAGCTGGGAGCAATCAAGCTTCATAATATCAGGATGAATGTGCAGATTTCCTCTCAAAGCCACCTGGTTAAGTTCACTCAAAGAAAAGCGGGAGTCATGGATAGACTCTTCAAAGAGCGTCCCAATTGATCACTGAGCTCTGGGAGCTCCTGGGGAACCTGTGGTACTTTTTGGAGCTGTATGCGACCATAAGATGTAAGTTCACTCCTTTCCCTATGGATTTGCTATGTACAGGATGTGGTTCATCCATTCCCTATACATGTTTACCTCAGTGAGACATGTATATAGGCATCTGTTTGTTGTCACGTATGGATAATGTCAGTAGGATGTGGTTCATCCTTTCCCCACATGCAGGATGCCCATTTCTTACAATCAATGGTTGACATGTCGATGGGACGTGGTTCATCCTTTCCCCACGTATAGGATTCTTCCTATGATTATTGGTTGGCATGCATGTAGGACATGGTTCATCCTTTCCCTCCTATCGATGGTTCGCATGCACGTAGGAAGTGGTTCATCCTTTCCCTAAGATGATTGTGTTTTGGGCAAAGGACACATGCATAGGGTGAGTGGTTCACCTTCACCTATGGTGGTTGACATGTGTGTAGGGTGAGTCATTCACCTTCCCCTATGGTTGATGAAATATGCATAGGATCAATGGTTCACCTTCTCCTATGGCATATGGGCAGGATGAGTGGTTCACCTTCTCCTGTGAATGCCCCATTATACATCTTACCCATGTAGTCTAAGACTCATGGGAAGTACCTCTCATCTGGCCAATGAGTTGGAAAAAGTGCCATCTAACCAATTAGTTGGGAAAAATGGATAGGGACCATAGCACTATAGATGGACGCATCGTGTACTATCGTACTCCCTATGTCTAGGATGCGTGATGTTCATCAACTTGATAGGGGTCAAGTCTGATTAAGGTTCTACCTCTAGACTAACTTTTGTCAATATAGAGTGGTAACGTCTTGTGACTCACTCTCGATCGATTCTTCTTCATTATTCATATCAGTGTTTAGCAAAGCAGAGAGATGACATGAGATACAAAGATGGTACATGACGACAGGATGGCATGATGATTGATGATGATGGATGCACTGGCAGGTGGAATTCTCCCTAGTTGAGAGGGAGTGTTAAAATTGGAAACTAGGGCCAAAATTCCACTTTGGGTAGGACTTTTGAAGAAGATAATTGTGGCATTGATTTCCTCTTTTCGAGAAGACCAAAATCGACCTAAAGATCGTCAAATTTGGATAAGGAAAAATGGGTTTTTGAATTTATGCCCACTCATGTAAATTATCAAGGTCGGCCTCACCTCTATGTAGGCTCATAAAGCCCAATGGTCACATCTCTTGAACCCCCAACGATTTGTATATATAGATGTGCCTACCACCTCATTTCACACATCAAATGGCTCTCAAGTATGTTTGAGATAGCTGAGTTCAGAAGGAGGTCGAAGGGGATTTTGTTTTAGGCTCTCTTCTATCATAGGGCTAAGATTCTTATGAAAGACAGTGCAGGACTGAAGGAAAATTTTGTGCACTTTGTATGAGCTTATCTGTCATTGTAAGACTAAATCCAATAGCAGAAAATGAGGTCGAATTTGTGTAATAATTTTATGGGCAAGTTTGTAATCATCTATAAGACCGCTCTCCTAATCCGTTGTCTCAGATAGGGTCGAGAGCAGCTTATCTTGGATCCAGATCAGCACTAAGGGCTAGCGAAGGAAAGCTCTTTATATCAGTGTGGAAAAAGTCTGGAAAAAATCCCGATTTAATCCTAAAAACGCGATTTTTTGAACTAAACGATTTAATCCCCCGACTTTTTGGTGACTTTTTCACAAAGGAAAAAATCCCGATTTTTTCCTTATACTCCCGATTTAATCGGGAGTTGACCCAAAAAGTTTGCCTCCCTTCCCAGGGCGCGGATAAAGAGGCCACAAAGGTGAACCTTCCCAGGCCGCGGATAAAGAGGCCACAAAGCTTCCATCCATGCATTTTCAAGTTATTGCATTGTATTGTTTGTCATACTTCTTGCGAGCATAGCAGTCTCATTTGTAATCTATTAGTTTTGAGGTTAAGATATGTTTTTGTTTTCCAAGGAAAAACAAATCTTTATACTTCATATTTCTAGTTAGAAAGCAAAGTATACATTGGCTAAGCCTCCAGGCTTTTAGTGATCCAGACTCTAACAGCCACTGCCCCTTCAAAAGATTACAAAAGTACCAAAAGGACAGGCATACAACAGTCTTCCGTAGAAAGAACCCCACACCATCAAAAACATTGTTACAGTTGTTGAATGCTTCTAGAAGAAACAACAAAGAGGAGGTCATGAAGATCAAATAGCAACAACCTGTCCAAAAAAAACAAAACCAGTGCCTCAAAAAAGAACCCATTTTTCTGACAGGAACAAAGTATCTGTGAAATCTTGTGACAACAAAGATCCTTCCTGCAATGAGAGCACATTTTGAAAGGGAATCTTCTTTAGTGGTGAACTCCCTGTAAATGTGGGCAAAGGTTATGTATCAGAAGTGGATTTTACCTCCAAGAGTTTTTGAATAATAGATGCCAAGGCTAGGTTAGTAATCTGACATCTACTGTTTTCTCAAAAAATAAGAAGCTTGGAGTCACCAAGTGTTAATTTTCACATCTACTGTGATACTCACTGTTAATTTTCATTGGACCTACCACCTGACACCTTATTACCCAAGCAAATTACAATCTACTGAATAAATGCATGACTTATTTCTTAATACAATTAGCGGAAACAAAAATTAAAAGGGGAAGAGGATCTCAGTGACTGATTACTTGATGACTTTTAGATGACTCATGATATACATTTATTATATTTTTTGTTGATATTTTGACTCTTGAGAGTTGAGACTTAGACAGGACTCAAAATTCAGGAGTTGATTCACTATTTTGATGTGTGATGTAGCATTAAACTTCATATACATATTATATATTAGCTTTCTTTACATGTTTATGTGGAAATGCATTTATTTGATGTTGTGGATACTCTAGATGTTAAAAAAAATAAAATAAAAATGAATAATTTTGTGTTTTTTTTATTTTGCCGACTTTTTCAAAAAACTCCCGACTTTGACGAGTTTTTCAACTTTTGGACCCTTGCCGAATTAATCCCGACTTCGACTTTTTCCACATTGCTTTATATGCCAAGGTGAGCCGCAATGGAATGGAGGTGTGTTGGGTTGGTTGAGTCAGACAAGCAACGTACAGTAGGCAGCCCTAACCAGACTAAGAGTAACTTTTATTGACATTGTGATGGAGTTGCAGCTATTGAGCCACTTTCTTGTTTAAGGTTGGACTTTCAAATTAGCAAGTCATTTTGACTTTGATCTATTGTACTCTCTCTTTCTGTTGAACATTTGATATTAATAATAAGAAGATTTGACCAAGGGTTCCCCCACCTTGGGGTTTTTCCCTGGCTTGTGCCATATTATTGTGTCCTCTTGGCTTGGCTTCATCATTCATTGCATATGTTTTTTCTTCAATAACTGTCAATATGATAATGATTCATGTGTTTGCTAATGGATTATTAAATGGGCTAGTATGGAATATTGAAGCTATTGTCCGAAGCAAAGAGCATGTCCTAAAATTAACAAGGAGGAGGCCGACTTGATCAAATAGAGATCTATGCTTGAAATATGATCCTCAAAAACCAATAATCATATTAATCTCAACCATTTTGATTCAATTTAATAAAATTCTTGCTTGGACATCAAATGATGAGTTGCCACATCATCTTAGAATTGGGGACTTTGACCACAGGATGGGGGCTTTGACCTTTGATTGCCCATATCTCCTCAATCGTGAGCAGTTACAAGACGTGCCATATATCATTAGAATCGGCACGATGAGGAGCATCAATTGATGGTGATTTCCTGAGAAAACTTATTGATCCTCATCCTTAAGAACTTCAACAAGTGTGGAGCTTCTAGGGTTTCCTGCCATTCTTCCAAGGCTTCTTGCCTATTGAAGTTTCCAACTGACGTAAACCATGACATACATTAAGAGCATTCAATAACAAACATTGGCATCAATGACAACACCATCCAACACTTTGAAGAATTAGAGTGTTATAAAGAGACATGTTTCAATGGTATATATGTTTTCATAGAGTAATTTGATCATTAAACTTATTGATGCATGTTATTTTCTTAGATTATGTTATATGGTGTTTACACAACCTGAAGTCATTCATAAAAATTGCACATAGTGGTATACCCTTCCCAACCATCATGTACAAAGATTCTTTCACAAGTTAAGATCACCTTTAGAGTAATCAAAGAGAGATATCCCTTCATCCTCAAGGCCTAAGCAAAGTTACACCAAGTTTCTCGAACATGGGAGCATGGGAACAAGGAAACATGTCTAGGGAATGTGTTAATTTTAGTTAAGATGTTCTTTGCTTAGGACAATTAATTCAATGTTCCATATTAGCCCAATTAACAATTCCATTTCATTGCCATTAGCAATCATATAGACTATTATCACATTGACAGTAACTGCAGAAAGAACAATAAACAAATGCAAAAGACAAGCTAAGAAAAGAGACCATAAGAATTTGGCTCAAGCCAAGGAAAAACCCCAAGATGGGGAAAACCATTGGTCAATTCTTCTTATTATCAAATATCAAATGTTCAGCAGAGAAAGAATTTCCAATAGTGTACAATAGATAATCCAATACCAATGTTTAGTCAAATAGATTGCCCAATCAAAATCTGCAATACTGCTCTCAGTCAACAACAATCAAACATCTCTAACCAAAAAGTCAACAGTGGTCTATGCAACAGTAAAAGTGTCCTTGATCTCGATCAAGGTCAAAGCAATTCAGCTTTTCTTAGAGATTAAACAATAGCAAAAACAATCATCAAAGGAGGAATCAAACTCAGTCAACCTGTTAATTTTAGATAACAATGGTATGTTTTATGCTTTAGACCAATTTACTTCAATTTTTTTTATTAGCCCAATATCAATTTCCAGATTAGCAATCACATAAACATTGATAATAAATGCAGATAGAACATAAACAATACGCAAAAGACAAGCCAAGACAAGAGGACACAATATTTGGCGAATGTCAGAGAAAAACCCCAACGTGGGGAAAACCCTTTAGATCAAATCTTCTTATTATTCTTCAAAAATTCAGCACAGAGAGAGTACATCATACAAAAATTACTTGTCCAAACACTGTCAAAAGAGTCTAGCCAAAGAGCAGTCAACAGGATGCCCTAACCCGAAATTCAACGTTGGTCAAACCAACAGAAAATCTCCTCCAAATGAGCTCGATCAAACCAAGTCAATTCGGCCTCCAAAGAGTCGGAATCAACCCAAAACAGCCCTGAAATTCTCAGTCAAACTTGGTCAATGCAGAGTCAATGTTGCGCTCAACGCAGGTCAACCTGCTCCAAATTCCTCAGTTTTTGTGCCGGAAGATGTGGCCTCAAAAGATCGGATCATCTGCATGAAAATCACAGTCAAAGGAGGTGATTTGACCCTTGGTCACGCTGGTCAACATCCCTGCAAATAGCCCAAAACAGTGATGCGATTTTCTGCCTGTATTTTCGGTCAACCCAAGTCAATGTGAGAAGAAGAAGAGTTGCTCCTTTGTTGTACAAACCAATGAGGAGAGGGGAGAGAAAGGTGTGTTGAGTGATGGTGTCCAAATGAGGAAAAGGTCTCTCCTATTTATACACAACGTTGAGGGTGAAGAGACACATCTGTTGGGCTTCATGAGCCTACATTTGACTAGAGCCAACCTTGACAATTTGTCCATAGAAGAAATAAATTCATAATTCCATTTCTGCTTGTCAGAATGAGATGATATTTAGATCAATCTTGCACCTCTCAGAAAGAGGAATCCAATAAAAATATCATCTCCATCATATGAGTTGTCCAAGGTGGAGTTTGGCCCTAGTTGCCAATTTTAACACTCCCTCTCAACTAGGGAGAAATCCACCTGCCAAACCATCTGTCAATTTGTACCATCTTTGTCATCTTTGCTCTATTGAACCATGAAGAAATAATGAAGAAGAAATGATCGAGAGTGAGTCACAAGACCTTGCCACTCTCCACTGACCCGAAGTCAATCTCAATTGATCCTAGATCAATATCAAACATCCTAGCATAGGGAGTACGGCAGTACACGATGCGTCCGTCGGTAGTGCTATGGTCCCTATCCTCATTTCCGAACTCATTGGCCAGATGATAGGTACTTCCCATGAGTAGGATGTATCGGCAGGAGAAGGTGAACCACTCATCCTGCTCATATGTCATAGGAGAAGGTGAACCACTCATCCTATGCATATATCAATTATCATGGGGTATCACAAGGGAAGGTGAACCACTCACCCTGTACACAGCGCACCATTAAGGGAAGGTGAACCACTCACCCTATGGTCGCTCGTAGCTCCAAGTAGTACCCCAAGCCCCCCAGAGCTTCCAGAGCCCAATATCAAACTCAAACGGGACCCCGACTCCAAGTCGTTCACGGAAGGTTAAGAATTTGACCTTCCCTAAGGGCTTTGTAAGAATATTTGCGACCTGTTCATCAGTCCCAATGTGATTGAGGCCTTATTGCTCCCCGTCGTACCATATCCCGGATAAAGTGGTACCTAATATCAATATGCTTGGAGCGGTCATGAAACACGGGATTCTCAGAAAGACAAATCCCACTTTGGTTGTCGCAATAGATCACAGTGGTATCCAACACATGCCCAAACAGCTCACTAAAGAGCTTCCTCAACCAAACAACTTCACAAGAGGCCAACAGCAACGTATTTGGCCTCGACGGTGCTCAAAGCAACTGGTTTCTGCTTCTTACTCATCCAGGATATCGAAGCAGAACCTAGTGAGAAGAAACATCCCGATGTGCTCTTACGATCCACCACACTGCCAGCCTAGTCAGCATCAGAATAACCATGGAGCCTCAAATTCCCAGCAATGTATCTTAGTCCATAGGTGATTATGCCCTAGAGATATCTCAAGAGAGTCTTGGCAGCAATCCAATGTATGTGATGAGGCTCGACCATAAATTTACTCAATGTATTCACTGCAAAGCATATGTCCAAATGGGAGTTCACCAAGAACATCAAGGTCCCCACAAGTTGACGATACTCAGAAGGATTTCCCAAATTGGGCCCAATAGCACTTCTGCATAGCTTCTTGAAGTTGAGTTCCATTGGAGTAGTCACGGAATTACAATCCACCATCCCAAATATTTCAAGTAGCTTCACAATGTATTTTCCTTGAGAAAGGAAAATCTCACCTGGCTTTTGCCAAACCTCCAAGCCTAGGAAGTGGTGCACCAATCCTAAGTCCTTCATCTCGAATTCGGAAGCCAACTCCCTCTTGCATTGATAAATAAGAGGGTATGCACCTGCCAAAAAGAGATCGTCCACGTAAAGTACCAAGATGAGAGTTCTATCATTTTCAACCTTGAAGTAAAGGTTCAGATTAGCTTCACTTCTTGTAAAACTCAACTTCATCAGACAGTTGTCGATCCTCTCATACCAAGCCCAGGGAGCTTTGCTTCAACCCATAAAGGGCTTTCTTCAACCTGCATACATGTGTCTTTCGATCTTCTTCGAACCCTTCGGGTTATTCAACATAAACTTCCTCCTTAAGTGAGCCATGCAAGAAGGCGGTCTTGACATCCATTTGATGTAAATTCCATCCTTGAGAGGAAATAAGGGCAATGATCGAAAAGATGGTGGTACATCAGGCAACTGGTGCAAATATCTCATCATAGTCCACACCTTCCTTTTGAGAAAAGCCTCGAGCAACAAACTTGACCTTGAACTTTTTAGCACTTCCATCAACTCCATGCTTGATCTCGTAGAGCCATTTCGAGGTGACATCAGATTTGAATGTCCAACCTTAGACAAGAAAGTGACTCAATAGCTGGAACTCCAACACAATGTCAACAGAAGTTACTCTTAGTCTGGTTAGGGCTTCCTACTATATGTCTTTGTCTCACTCAACCAACCCAACACACCTCCCTTCAATTGCGGCTCACCTTGGCATATAAGGAGCTTTCCTTCGCTAGCCCTTAGGGCTGATCTAGATCCAAGATAAGCTGCTCTCGTCCCTCTGGTCGAGACTCTGCGGCGAGACAACAGATTAGGAAGCGGTCTTACAGATAATTACAAACTTGCCCATAAAACTATTACACAAATTCAACCTCATTTTCTGCTCTTGGATTTAGTCCTGCAATGACAAATAGGCTCATACAAAGTGCACAAAAATTTTCTTCAGTCCTGCAGCTATCTTTCATAAGAATCTCAAGCCCTATGATAGGAGAGAGCCTAAAACAAAAACCCCTTTGACCTCCTTCTGAACTCAGCTACCTCAGACATACTTGAGAGCCATTTGATGTGTGAAATGAGGTGGTAGGCACATCTATATATACAAATCATTGGGGGTTCAAGAGATGTGACCATTGGGCTTTATGAGCCTACATAGAGTTGAGGCCGACCTTGATAATTTACATATGAGTGGACATAAATTCAAAAACCCATTTCTCCTTATACAAATTTAATTAACCATATTCCTTAAGTTTAGACTTAGGAAATATTTAAAAATTGGTTAATAATCTAATTGAGACACTTCTAGGTGAAATTTCCAAAAATGATTTATGGCTTTTAGAGATCTCATGTATTCTAGTCTCTCCACAAAAGTTCAAGGCTAGAACACATTCGATGCTACAAAAGTTAACACTCCCTCTTAGCGAGGAATATGTTCTACTGCTACTGCACACCCTGTAGCAGCACTCTGTCTTTGCATCATCTTCTTGCTGAAGATTCTAAGTTTACTTAGTTTAGAAACCCTTCATGCACTTTTTCTGATTTATTCCTACCTACTTGTTATTTTTCCTTTAACAAGTTATTTGCAAAGGAAATACTAAAAATAAACACCAGTGCATGCTCAACATATTATAGATCAGCAACTAAAAGAAACAAGAAAAAACACACGACATGACACCATTATTTTTGGACCAATGTCCCCCGAAAAACCCAATGCAGGAAAACCGATGCAGCTATCTGAGGGTTTTCTTATTAAGCAATATCAGAGTACAATTTGGGTGTCGAAACTGGCCTACCCAAAAGAGAATTTCCTTAGCAGCTATACCTCATAATTTGAGAGAAATCCCCTGGCTGAAACCCCGGAAACCCCTTCTGGCAGCTCTTCAGCACAAAACTGCTCCTGCAACCCCAACGTCTGCCCAATCTAAACTGCGTCAGCCCCTCTTTGTCTCACATTGGCGATGTGTCAACCTTTCTTGGCCTGCGTCAACCCTAGGACGCCCTGCGTCAGCTCTGGCAGCCTCTACGTCACCACACTGGCCCCTCTGGTGCTCTGCGCACCACTTGGCTGCCTCTGCGTGGACCTACGTGAGCCCTTGCTGGCTCTGCATCACCCTCCTTGGTTATTGCACTACTCTCCCAACACAATCTCTGCCTTCTCTATTCTTCTATACTCAATGCCCCTTAGCTGCTCTCCCGATCACTGATTCTATCTCTCTTAGCAAACCCCGCTCTAGAGAATAGAATGACTAATCATCTGGTGTATTCTCCAAGTGACCCTCAAGCCTCCTCTTATACTTTTCTCGTTGACATATCAACAGCAGAGATTAAGTCCCTAATCAACGACTAAGATTAGATCTGGCTTGATCCATGTCTTTTGGGCTTAGGGACTCCATTAAAAATATTAATTATTTCAATATCTCCTGAACTATTTAGAATCTGCCCAAACCCTTTCTGGGTATTGGAGATCTCATGTACCCCAACCTCTCCACCAAATTTCGTGGCTAGAGCACATCCAATGCTACCCCAAATCAAAACTCCCTCTTAGCGAGGACTGTGCTCTAGCAATACTCCTCACTGAGTATTACTCTAATCATCCGACATCAGTCCCTGTGCTAATACTAAGCCTCCCTACCCAACATCCTCTGCACTGTTGTATCCTGTACTGCTGCCAATGGTTCTGCTACTGTTGCATCTGTATGATAGCTCCCTCTGCATTCGTGCTGCTACTAGTCCTTTCTCCCAGCACTGCACCTCCTCTCATCATGTTGTATCATGTTGCCCACTACTGCATTACAACTCAGTTACTAAGAAGTAAGTAACTGACCTCCCCGTTAGGCTAGATACACCCACTGATGTTGAAGCTCCCTTTGTTGCTGACAAGTACTCCCTCTCTCTGGCCTCTGCACTGCTGCAACAACTCCCTACATCTCGCACTGTTGCACACCTCTTTGTGCCTCCCTGCACTAGTGCAACACTCCTGTGCCTCTCGCACTGCTGCAACCTGCTAACTCTGCGCTGTCTTGGGACTCCTGCACTATAGCTCCCTCTGCAACTCCATCCACATCCGTCTCTACCCACCCAGCCAGTCCTGCTACTCCTCGTCGGGGCTCCCATGGCAAAGTCTAATCCAAGAGACTGGGTACCTCAAGGATCCTGCGCCTCATCGCCTGTAGTCCGCCTGACTATAGCTCGATGTCTCCCCACTTCCGCTCAAGTGGTGTGTGTGCATTAATGGCACAGTCATCGTCTGTCAAAACTTCCTTCTCTGCCTGTGCTAGCGCGGCCTTAGTCTCGGAAGACTCTCCCTTACTCTTCTTCCTTGGGCACTAGGTCGCATAATGGCCCATCTCCCCATAGTGGAAGCACTTGATCTAGGAGAGATCTCTCTTCTTCTACTTCTCTTGCTTTCCCTCAGATGCTAGGGCCACATCCTCCTCCTCCTCCTTGACCTTGATCCCTTTGTTGCTGCTACCTGTCTTCGATTGTCATCTAATCTCTTCCTGGCGAAGAGTTGCCCACATCTCGTCCCAAGGTAGGAGAGTCCCTCTGCCTAAGATACTCTGAACAAACACTTCCCACTCTTCTGAGACAGCATTCAGGGTTTTCCTCACCATAAGCTCCTGATTCGGTGTCGCTCTATAGCAGTCAAATGGTCTCGGATCTCATTCAATCCTCTGAGGAAGGTGTCAATCGAGTGACCTTCTTCATCTGATACGACCATCTGGTTCTCGAGCAGCATTCTTCTCTACACAGAAGTATGCTGGTACAGGTTCTTGAGAGCCTCCCACATCTCAACTGTCGTCTCCTTCTCGGCTATATGTGGTACCACATGATCCTTGACTCCGTCAAGGATAATGCACTTGGTTGTCGTTATCATTGGGGTCGACAAGGATAGCTATAACCTTCAAGGCGAAGTTCTTGACACGATTCCTAGAAGTTCTCTATTCGACTCCTCTGAGTCTCTACTTCCCATTTGGAAGTTCTCTTTTGGACTCCCTCTGAGTCCTGATTTCCCTCCTGGAAATCCTCCTGCCGCTTGTTGAGATGCCCCCTACTCTAATCGTCTTGTGCAACTACACTGCTGATCCAGGTTCCTTGGCTAGAAACCCTCGATAACAACTCCTCTGGCCTTGCTCTGTCAGGTACTGTTCTGACTACAGTACCTCACCAGCTCCACTCTGCAATATTCCTATAGCCTTCTAGACCCCAGCAACTGCCTCTCTGTGAACTGCGACAACCCTTCTCTGCCCCGCGCTGGCTTTGCATCACCCCGAATGGGTCTATGTCAACCCTGGGATGCCCTGCGTCAGCCCTCTGGCCCTCTGTGCCAGTAATGTTGGCCTCTCAAAGGATCTGCGCAGTTCCCGGCTTCTTCTGCATGACTCTGGCTGGCTCTACGTCACATTTCCTAGCTTTTGCTACTAGAAACAGCTTCTATCACCTCAAGACAGTTGTTTTCTGTTGCTATTGCTCTGCTCGGCTGATGTCTCTTAGTCCTCCTGTGATCTGCAATCACGCTCTGATACCATGTTGAAGTTTCTAAGTTTACTTAGTTTAGAAACCCTTCCTGCGCTTTTTCTGATTTATTCCTACCTACTTGTTATTTTTCCTTTAACAAGTTATTTACAAAGTAAATACTGAAAATGAACACTAGTGCATGCTCAACATATTACAGATTAGCAACTAAAATAAACAAGAAAAAACACACCACATGACACCATTATTTTTAGACCAATGTCCCCGGAAAAACCCAACGCCGAAAAACCGGTGCAACTATCTAAGGGTTTTCTTATTAAGCAATATCAGAGTGTCGAAACTGGCCTACCCAATAGAGAATTTCCTTAGCAGCTATACCTCGCAGTTTGAGAGAAATCTCCTAGCTGAAACCTTGGAAAACCCTTCCGGCAGTTCCTCAGCACAAAACTGCTCCTGGAGTCCTGCAACCCCAGCGTCTGCCCAATCTGGACTGCGTAAGCCCCTCTTTGTCTCACGTTGACCCTGCGTCAACCTTTCTTGGCCTGTGTCAGCCCCAAGACGCCCTACGTCAGCTCTGGGAGCCTCTGCGTCACTATGTTGGCCCCTCTGGTGCTCTGCGCAGCACTTAGCTGCCTCTGCATGTCCCTGTGTGAGCCCTTGCTGGCTCTATGTCACCCTCCTTGGCTGCTGCGCTGCTCTCCTGGCACAAACTCTGCCTTCTCTATTCTTCTGTACTCAATGCCCCTCAACTGCTTTGTCGATCACTGTTCTATCTCTCTTAGCAAACCCCGCTCTAGAGAATAGAATGACTGATCATCTGGTGTATTCTCCAAGTGACCCTCAAGCCTCCTATTATACTTTTCTCGTTGACATATCAATGGTCGAGATTAAGTCCCTAATCAACGACTAAGATTAGATCTGGCTTGATCCATGTCTTTTGGACCATTCTAACACAGTTTCATATTATTACACATTAACATTTTATTTTCCCTAAGTTTAGACTTAGGGACTCCATTAAAAATATTAATTATTTTAATATCTCTTGAACTGTTTAGAATCTGCCCAAACCCTTTCTAGGTATTGGAGATCTCATGTGCCCCAACCTCTCCACCAAATTTTGTGGCTAGAGCACATCCGATGCTACCCCAAATCAACACTTTTGTCACGTTGATGATGTTTGGTCGCACTGCCCACCAACCACTGCGCAACTCTGATATTTGTTGCATCTGTGTTGTTGTTGACCCTGCCATGTTGTTGCTAACACTGCATCTGCATTGTAACTCCCTCTCATTTGTTGTTGTTGCTACTATAACATCTACAACTAAAAAGCATCCAAAATAGTCAGTCCCTGCTACTGAAACGAGTTCTCCACCATACCCATTTGTTCTCTAAAATAGGCGAACTTAGCTCTACCTAAAGCTTTCGTGAGTATATCTGCAACTTGCTCTTCTATGGGAACATATTGTAGTTGGACTGCTCCACGTTGTACACAATCTCTGATGAAGTGACACCGAATATCGATGTGCTTCGAACTGTCATGAAACACTGGATTTTCAAAGAGCTTTATGCAACTCTGAATATCACAATAGATATTGGTCGTCTCCATCCTTTGCCTAAATAAGCTTACTAGTAGCTTCCGAAGCCATATAGCTCTGCATGTAGCTATGATGGCTGCCATTAACTCTGCTTCTGCAGATCTCAGAGCTACTGACTTTTGCTTCCCGCTACACCAAGAAACCATCCCTGATCCAACACAGAAGCAGTACCCAGAGGTACTTTTCGTATCCACTGAACTGCCTACCCAATCTACATTTGTGTACCCACAAAGTCTAACGTCATCCCCTTGAGTATATTTCAACCCAACTCGACTGTGTCACGAATATACCTCAAAATATGCCTCCTTCTTGCCCAATGCATCTTCTATGGTTTTACCATGAACTGACTAAGGCTATTCACTGCAAAGCAGATATCTGGCCTAGTGTTGACCAAATACAAGGTGGGGTCGACATCCTTGTCATATGATGCATCTATCTTCTTCCAGTTGGTAATCATGGGAGTAGACATGGGTCTACAATTTTGCATTCTGAACCTCTTCAGAATATCTCTAGTGTATCTTCCTTGCCTAAGGAAGATCTCCCCATCCTTCTGCCACACTTCTAATCCTAGGAAATAGTGCATCAGCCCCAAATCCTTCATGTCAAATTCTACTACCACGTTCCACTTGCAATCCTTTATGAGCCCTAATGATACTGTCAAAAAGAGACCATCCACATACAAAACTAGAATAAGTGGCTCACCCTCTACCATCAAATAGTAAAGGTTGGGATCTGTGTCACTCTTGACGAATCCCATCTACTGCAAGTAGGTGTCAATTCTACCATACCATGCCCTCGGAGCTTGCTTGAGTCCGTATAGAGCTTTCTTCAATCTGCACACATATGTGCGCTTCTCATGAGTCTCAAAGCCCTCTGGTTGTTCTATGTACACTTCTTCCTATATCACCCCGTTCAAGAAGGTTGTCTTGACATCCATCTGATCAACCTACCATCCCATTTGAGTTGCTAGAGATATAACTGACCGAATAGAAGTGTATCTGGCAACTGGGGCGAAGATCTCCTCATAATCTATCCCTTCATTTTGTGCATACCCCTTTGCCACGAACCTAGCCTTGTAGTTTTCCACACAGTCATTTATTGCATATTTGATCTTATAGATCCATCTCGAACTTACAACTGGTCTGTCTTTCGGCCTTGGCACTACCTCCCAAACATTATTCGCCATGATAGATTTATACTCTTCTACCATGGCATCTACCCATGCCTAATGCTCTGTGGCCTCCTGAAAGTTGGAAGGTTCTACAACATGAGACACCAATGCTTGGTACCTATCAGGTTGTCTGCGTTGTCTCTTGATCATTCTAGGAGTTCCAATAAACTCCTTTGCATCTCTTAATGTCTGACAAACCTCTTCTTTGGCTCGACCACTAGTCGTGAGAGGTTCTCCCAGCTCCTCCTCATCCTATCTTTGTTGCTCCATCTGCTGAGAACTCCTTATATTTTATGCACGTGAGGAAATACTAGTGTTGGTCTCAATACTCGACCCTTGTGACTGTACTCCTACCTGTCCCTGTGGTTGCCCCTGCTGCTGGACCAAAGGAGCTTATGCTGACTGATTCTCATCACCTACAGGCATTTCACGAGATCTCCTGAAAGCTCAGTCCTCCATGAACTTCTCATCTTGCCTTACTACTATCTTCCTATTGCAGGAATGTATATTCTGAATGCCTTTGAGGTTTCGTTGTACCCAACAAAGAACCCTGTCTCTGCAATTTGATCCAGTTTGGTGCATTTATCATCTGGCATGTGGTAATAAGCAATGCTGCCAAAAATTATGAAGTGGCTAACTTCTGGCTTCTTACCTGTGAAGACTCCTTCTAGTGTTTTCTTCCCCAATGCTCTATGAGGAGTCATGTTCTGAATATACACTGTCGTGTTACATGCTTCTACCCATAGAAATCTAGGTAGATCCTCGTCATATAACATAGCCTTTGAAGCTCCAACAATGGTTATGTTCTTCCGCTCTGCTACACCATTCTACTGTGGATTATATGGAGTTGTCCATTCTCTCTTGATGCCTTCCTTCGCATAGAAATGTGTCAAGTCTTTATCAATATATTCTCCATTATCTAAGCGAAGCACCTTGATCTTCTTCCCTGTCGCATTCTCCACAAGAGCTTTAAACTCTCTGAAACGATTGAAGACCTCATCCTTGGTACTTAAGAAGTAGATCCAAGTTTTTCTGGAATGATTATCAATAAAGGTGACGAAATATTCGGCACCACTGAGAGCTCTAGTGGACATCGAGCCGCAAATATTTGAGTTTATAAGTCCTAATACACCATCATCTCTGTTGTCACTTCTTGCAAATGTTGTCTTAGCATACTTCCCAAGTATGCATCCTTTGCACACATCATCGTGCTCGGTGCCAAGTTCTGGAACCCCTGTTATCGTTTCTTTGAGGATCCTGAGTGCTCCATGGTGTAGATGTCCCATTCTTCTGTGCCATAACTCATTTAGCTCCTTCCCACTACTATTGTCACTGCCTATTACTGCCATTAGAGAATCAATTTGTAACCTGTACAATTTGTTACTTCGAATTCCAATATGTCTTGCCTTTTTCCAGCTTGGGTGTTTGACATACACTTTCTTCCTACGAAGTGAATATCATACCCCTTATCTTGTAACTGGGATACTAAAATCAGGTTCATACCCAACCCTGGCACATGCAATACATTTGTAGCGTTGGTGCTTGCTCCCGACTCCCCCCTGAAAATCTATCATACCTCTCCCTACTGGAGTACATTTCATTATGTTTCCCATAATAATCTGGAAGTCTATCTGCTCCTCTCTGTAGCTAGAGAAATATTCTCTAACCCCTATTATGTGAGTTGAGGCTCCACTGTCTATATACCAGACTCCCTGTGAAGTTGATCTTGCTAAGCAAGCAAATTTGTCCTCCAATCTGGACGACAAATCTAAAGTCTCCTAAATGCTACTTTTGTCCATGGCTATGCTTGAAGAATTTAGTGTGTTATTCCTCTTTTCCACCCTAACACTAGCTCTGCTCTAGCGAATTGCTGCAAAAACCCTCAGCTCTAATACCATGTGAAATTTTCTCTATTGCAGCTACTGAAAATTATTCTTCTAACTCAAAAATTAATTATGCAATTTATTTGCTATAGCAAATAACGAATAAAATCACAACCGCAATTTTCACCAAAAAAAAACTGCGAAAAATAAAATACTAGAAACTGAGATATTTTGGCGCACATACAATAATTTTGATAGTTATTTTTGGCCAATTGTCCCCAAAAAAACCCAACTTGGGAAAACCGGTGCAACAGATGAGTGTTTTATTATTAATATTCAACAAAAATTCTGAGTACAATAATTTAGATCAATGTTCATTGTTGCATTAATCGTTATCGGGAAAAAATTGTAATATGCAAAAATATTCATTTTTTTCAATTTTTTTAATATCTAAAACATCTACAACATAAACTAAATACATTGACACATAAATATGATAAAATAACTAATATATAAGATGTTTAATATTATTTCTAGTGCCACATCACACATAACAGTGAATCATGTCCTGAATAGTAAGTCCTGACTCATGACTCCCAACTCAGCCTCAAAATATCAACAAAAAATATAATAGCGTATCTCATATCATGAGTCATAATGTCATATACAATGAAATGAACCAAATAACTAAAGTCTAATACTATTGATTTCCTTTGCCCCTCTAGATGTACATGTTGGTGGAGTTGGCAGTGGACTCCGCTATGCTCTAGAAGCTGAAGAATTAGGAGCTACAGGAGGTAGACCATGTCCTCTACTGGTGACAGGGGTAGCTTGGGTAGGTTGTGTCACCTCATAAATTTTTAATTTTATTTTATTTTTATTTTTTTGGTCGCCAAAAAAAAAAATACATGTATTTATCGGCCGATAATATCGCCGATTTCAAAAACTCGTGATTTTACGATATAATCGCAATTAGTGCAACACTGATTTAGATGCCCAGCGGGCAATCTAATTTGAGGAAAATACTGGCAAAAATATCGTGAGAATTTTCTCTCACCCCACAGTTATTTTTTGCCTCTGAAATCACTTCCCTAGCCTCTGCAATGAGCTCCCTGCATCACCCCTCTGCGCAGAGCTTACTCTGGCCCTCTGGAGATTTCGGCCTTCTTTCCTTTGCCTCTTCCAGGAACTAGAAATCTTCCTCCCAGAATGCTACTACCTTCCCCTTCCACCTACTACTCACCTTGTTGCTCTATCTTCTCCACTGAGTTGTTGTTTCTGATAAAATCGAACTGACTAGGCAACTGAGTATCTACACTAGATTATATTTCCATCACCACATCAACCTCCGCTTATAATCCTCTGTTGGAGCACCAACAGCCAAGATTAAAACTTAATCAATGGCTAAGGTCATCTCTAGATCGATCTGTGTGAGTTTCTAGATGATTCTCACCTTATCTCAATTAATACTGAGTAATTAACCGTATTCCCTAAGTGTAGACTTAGGAAATATTTAAAAATCAATTAACAATCTAATTGAGACACTTCTAGGTGGAATTTCCAGAAACAATTTCCAGGTTTTGGAGATCTCATGTATTCTAGCCTCTCAAAATTTCAAAGCTAGAACACATCTAATGCTACAAAAACTAACAACTACAGTGTTTAAACTCAATATAAATAAAGATCAATGGTCATACTTAGATTAGGCATTTAATTAAAATTAACCAAGATCTTTGCATTTCACATAGGTCTTAGGAATTACATCTCATATAGGATAGTAACGCATTAATGCAACAATTGTCTCCCGGACTAATTGGTTCCCGACTTTGTCCTTCTTCATATCATTTCCATAGGCTCTACGCCCCATAGCCTGCTATTAGGAGACAGCTAAAACGGAGAGGTTCGGGATCAAGGTAACAGCCCCCGACCTGAGTCATTGTCGCGGTGCCTGTACAATTTGAGCAACAACAAGACCCCCTTGTTTGTGGGACAAGGGACCCACCTCCGCGCAACGATTTGACTGCCAAGTCTAGAAAGGCATACATACTCTACCCCCCTCTGGTTTTGAACCTATGACCTCTTATGAGGAAACACATGCTCTTAACCAATGGAGTATACAAACTCTATTCGTTTATTTTTTTGGGTTTCTACTACATATTTAAATTTTTACACTCAAAAATCAGTTTGACAACCAATATAATTAACCCCACCTTTCTTTGATGCCATTTAAGGCACTAGTATTACTTGGAACTTGTTGGGGTATCAAGTGGGAATCCTCCCTTGGCCTTTCAGAGGAAGTAGGGCCTAAGGAACAAAGGTTTTGACTGAGGTGACAGTGGGCCCCTACCCTATGTGTGCCAATCCTAGCAAGTTGTGTGGGCCTTTGCAAGTCTGCTAAGCAGATCTGTAGCCATTCCCGCAAAGTTTAAATGCAAGATGATTCAGTGATATGGTCCTATTTCAGAGTTATGAATATTGCAAAAGTTTTCCATCAATTTTGGAGGGCATTGCTATTTCTACTAGTTCTCCTACATCTTAGGAAGTAGGCTTTAAAGGTCTACGTGGCAGTTATCATTACATATTTGGAATCGTTTTGAGCTCCTGATCCCAATGACCCTTTTCCAAATAACATGCATGATACTTTCTATTTTTAGCAATTCTAGTTATGAGGCTTGCATGTCATTTCTATGTACATAGTTGAATTCCCTACAGAAAACCAAGTGGATTAGGTCTTTTATCATTACATGAAAGTTGGGGAGGCAACAATCTCCATATCTCACAAAGTGTCAATGGTCTAAAAATTAAATCACAATTACAAATACTTACATTACTATAGGCACATCAAAAGTATACCTCAAAACAATGCCCTTCCAAAATTGCAAGAGAGACCATCCTTTGCATGTTCACAATTGAGAGTGCTGAAAATGAAAAATTATTCCTTTGAAATCTTACGTGGCATCTTCAATGCACTGGAAGATGTGACCTTGATATAGGGAAAAAAAATCCCTATAAAATCTCAATACAGCATTTTCAAAGAATAGGTATCTATTGTCATCAAAGAATTGGGAAGTCAAATCATCTCTGTAATGCAAAAGCTGTGATGTACCTCATGGTACTCACAAGGAGTCATCATTGAAGTATAATAAAAGGAACAAACCCCAATAATCCATGAAGGATTAAATATTACAAGTGATATGAAAGTGATGATTACAATGAATAAATAGCTTGGGCCTAGAAGAGTTGTGACACTAACATATTAGTTAACTAATAAACAATTATAATATATATTGATAAATATATTTAATATGGTAGGATAGCAAATTAGGTACATTATAGAAAAGATGCAGTATAAAAGGATAATCCAAAAAAAATAGAATATAGAAGAAAAGCAAACTCTCAAGAAACAATATGTTCCTAAATTGTTATCCTAGAGATGGTGTTTGCCTTGATTCACATGGTGTAGATTCAAGTATTAGTGAGAGAGGGTAACCATTATTAACCTTGATAAAACTCTTAGTATCTCTTGAAAATACAACTAAATCAGGGATGTGTCCTGTTACAATCTTATAAAGACTCACAATAACACTAGGACAATATTCATAAAAACTTCTCACCAAGATGCCTTGGAAATTTATCAAAATCCTTTAGAATAGAGTTATCTAACATCCAACGATACACCAAAAATGATGATCTTAGCCACAATCTATTAATTTCCAATAAAGCGCTGCCTGCTCTAGGCTTTATATGATGAATTCTTTATATAAACCCATATGTCAAAGACAAGGATGTAAAGGTTGTCCACATTGTTAATCAAACTTAACATCTCCTACATTGTTGCATCCCATACTTCATGGATGGACCAGGATTCAAGAGATCCAAAAACAAGAGATGCCTAAGAAAATAGGAGATAGATACATTCAACAATATTGAAAAGGAAAAATATATGGCAATGAAACATACAAAAGACCAATTTCAAAATAAAGTTAGCAGAAATTGTAATTATGAAATGTTATTAAATATACATCACATTATTTAATTTCAAAATGAAAATAACCATTTTATAGTATATTACAAACATTCCAATGACTATGTCCCGGCCTAAAAAGAAAAAGAAAAAAAGCTCAATATTTTCAACCTTGGAAAATTATAGTGCAAGGTTAGAACAAAGAACCTCAAACTCCGGTGTAAGATTGTGTGCTTCAACAATTGTCTTCATAAATCTAAGCCATGGCCCTATCCGAGGACAAGGTGGACCTGCCCAACCAGGCTTCCCTCCAGCAGTGCACTCTTCCTGTGATTGCAAATGTGGCACACCTATAAAAGGCAAATAACATGTAATAAAATATATCAACCAAGTTATACCACACATGTCCAGCATCTTTGAAATTAAAATATCACTGCTAAATATAAAGATGAAATATTTCCAAAACTTATTGAGAATGAAGTATATATTTCATAATCAAATATTATATTTTATTTTAAAGCACAACCAATCCATCAAGATGTTCTTAACTATTTTCTCACAGAAATATAAAATTAAAAAGCAGACATAACTTAACTAGATATGCACTGGAGTCCAGCTGCTCCCCTTTATCTATTGGACCGAATATACCAATCCCCCACTTTCGTTATTCATTTGTTGTAAATCTGTTGTGTGAACTTCTTGATTTCATTCTAACATAAAGACCTAGTTATGCTCACACTACTCACCTAGGAATAGGCAATGTGAGGAGGCTCTCCCTCTTGTGTTATTTGTTGTCCTATATCTGCTTTGTTTCCCTTCTTCTATCATTTCTAGGTGCAGTTTGGATAATAATTCAGCTAATAAAGAGCACATTTATGTTGATTTGGTGTGAGGAAAATTGAGCTCTCCAAGAATTGTTCACACATCATAATTCCTGGAAAGCACCATAAGCATCAATATATCAAACAAGTTCATTTTATCTTCGGTACTGTTACCCACCACTTGTGGGTGATATCTATAGGAGAAATTTTTCTCCTTGGTCTCTAAGCTGGCAGCCAACAGCCCCTTGCAGCCACCAGATAGCTCGATGTGCTGCCATCTCTGCCACCTGAGCCAACCATTGTGCTCCCTCACCCATCTGTCACGATCGTATGTTTGAAGGTGGGCCTTCCAAGCCCGAAGGTATGGCTTTCATTATGTATTGGGTATTTTTTTTTACTTATCATAGACACTTTGGGGCATGGATTAGTGGGGGGATTCGGCGAAAAGAATGGGCTTGGTTTGCACTCTTGTCCCTTCTATCCAACTTGGTCGTTAACCTTGTATCCTAGTCCCGTGGGATATCCTTCATTGGCTACTAGCTTTAGGGTACTACATGGTATGAAAATTCTATCACTGCAGCAACTGATTTACTTTTCCTACTTGTTTCATCATAAGTTATTCATGAAATTACTTCAACAAACATTAAAATAAATACTGCTGCAGATATCACATCGTAATGCAGAAACAAAAATATGCACACATTGACACAGTTATTTTGGACTAATGTCCCCGAAAAAACCCAATGTGGGAAAACCGGTGCAACAAGGGAGGATTTTTTATTATTCAGCAATTTTCTTGTACAACAGGGTGCCAAACTGGCTTACCCACAAATAGACAAACTTCCAGCACTTTCCTAAACCTAGCGTAGGACCTACTGACCTCTGCTACAGCCTGAAACCCTCTGCGTCAACCTGAAACCCTTTGCATCAATGTACTAAGGCTCCGCGCAGCCTCTTTGGGCTTTTGCATCACTCCTGCAGCCTCTACGTGGATGACGCAGGCCCTTCTGGCTCTGCACAGTCTTTGCTACCTCTGCATGGCTTCCTCTGGTTCTGCGTCTGCCTCTTCTGCGCTGATCTCCCGTCTCTTTGTTTCGTACTTGCTGCCTCCTGACTGCTCTCCAGACCACTGGTTCAATTTCTCAGCAAACCCTGCTCCAGAAATTGAACTGACTGGTGTCCCTCAGTGTATTCTCCAAGTGCCCCTCAAGCCTCCTCTTATACTTTTTCTATTGACATATCAACGGCCGAGATTAAGTCCCTAATCAATGGCTAAGATTAGATCTGGCTTGATCCGTGTCTTTTGGACCATCCTAACACAGATTCATATTAATACACATTAATATTTTATTTTCCATAAGTTTAGACTTAGGGACTCCATTAAAAATATTAATTATTTTAATATCTCCTGATCTGTTTAGAATCTGCCCAAACCCTTTCTGGGTATTGGAGATCTCATGGCCCCAACCTCTCCATCAAATTTTGTGGCTAGAGCACATCCGATGCTACCCCAAATCAACACTTCGTCTTAGCAACGATTGTGCTCTAGCAATACTCCTCACTGAGTATTACTTTGATCATCCGGCATCGGTACCTGTTCTGATGCTAGGCCTTCCTGCCCAACATCCTCTGTACTGTTGCATCCTGTACTACTGCCCATGGTTTTGCAACTACCACTAATGCATCTATACGACAACTCCCTTTGCATCCGTGTTGTTGCTGTTCCTTTCTCCCAACACTGCATCTGCATTGCAACTCCCTCTGCATCTGTGTTGTTGTTGGTCCTTTCTCCCAACACTGCATCTGCACTGCAACTCCCTCTTCATTCATGCTGCTAACACAGTACTTCTGAAAGGAGTTCTTTACCATCCCCATCTTTTCCTTGAAGTAGTCAAATTTTGACTTTCCAAGTTTCCAAGGGCCTTGGTGAGGATACTTGCCACTTGTTCCCTTGTAGGAGTGTAGCTCAACTGTACAGCGCCACGTTGGACACAATCTCTGACAAAGTGACACCGGATATCAATATGCTTTGACCTATCATGAAATACAGGATTCTCGAAGAGTTTGATGCAACTCTAATTATCACACATGATCTTGGTTGCCTCCATATTTCTTCTGAATAGGTTTACCAGCAGTTTTCTAAGCCATATGGCCTCACACGAAGTTGTGCTTGCTGCCATATATTCTGCCTTAGACGAGCTCAGAGCCACGAACTTTTGTTTCCTACTGCACCAGGAGGTTATTCTGATCCAATGTTGAAACAGTACCTAGAGGTCCTTTTCCGATCCACTGAACTTCCTTTTCCGATCCACTGAACTTCCTGCCCAATCAGTAAATCCACTCGACTTGATATCCTTCCCCCTGTACAAGAGCCCATAATCAAATGTTCCCTATAAATACCTGAGAACGTGCTTGGCTGCTGCCTAGTAGCACTATTTGGTTACACCATGAACTGACTGAGGGTGTTGACAGCGTAGCAAATATCTGGCCTAGTATTGACTAAATACATCAGGGATCCTATGAGTTGTCGGTATAGGGTGGGATCGACATCCTTGTCTTCTGATGCATCAATCTTCTTCAAGCTGGTGCTCATTGGCGTAGCCATAGGTCTACAGTCTCCCATCCTGAACCTTTTCAGAATTTCTATAGCATACCTTCCTTGCCCAAGGAAGATTTCTCCTTTCCGTTGCCAAAATTCCAACCCTAGAAAATAGTGCATTCGTCTCAGATCCTTCATATCGAACTCTATGGCTAGATTCTTCTTGCAGTCTTCAATGAGTCTAGATGATCCTGTCAAGAAGAGATCATCCACATATAATACTAAGATAAGTGGCTCGCTCTCTATGACCAGATAGTAGAGATTCGGATCCGCGTCACTCTTGATAAACCCCATCTTCTGCAAGTAGCCATCTATTCGACCATACCACGCTCTTGGTGCCTACTTCAGCCCATACAAGGCTTTCTTCAATCTGCATACATGAGACTTCTTCTCATGAGTTTCAAAGCCCTCTAGTTGTTCAATGTATACTTCTTCTATTACCCTGTTCAGAAATGTCGTCTTGACATCCATCTGATGGATCTCCCATCCCATCTGGGCTGCAAGAGATATCACGGTCCTAATAGATGTATACCTGGCTATCGGGGCAAAGGTTTCTTCATATTCAATCCCTTCCTTTTGAGCATACCCCTTAGCCACAAACCTGGCCTTGTATTTTTCAATACTATCGTCCGCAGCGTATTTGATCTTGTAGATCCATCTTGAACCTACCACAGATCTGTCTTGAGGCCTTGACACCACCTCCTAGACATCGTTTACCATTATGGAGTTATACTCCTCCATCGCATCTAGCCAGTCTTGAAGTTGAGTTGCCTCCTTGAAGCTGGCAAGCTCTCCATCCTGACCTACTAACGCCTAATACTTGTCTGGCTATTTTCACTCCCTTTTACTGTTCCTTGGCTCTCCGATGAAGTTCTTTGCATCACGCAGAAACTGACAAAGTTCCATGTTGGTTCTTCCTCTGCCAACAGGTGCTTCTGTTTGCTCCTCTTCCTCATCTTGAGAATCTTCCTTATCTGAGGAAGGATTCTTCACTTCCGTTGGTTGAAGAGGCATGACCAAGGATCCTCTTTCGACTGCTCCTTGGAAGGCATTTCATGAGATCTTCTGAAAGCTCTATCCTCCATGAACTTTACATCTCGTCGTACTACTACCTTCCTGCTCCCTGGAAGATAGATCTTGTATGCCTTAACGTTCTCACTATATCCTGCCAGATACCCCTTTTCTGCAATCTGATCCAGCTTCTTCCTCTTTTCTTCAGGTATGCGACAATATGCCAAACTCCCAAATATCCTGAAATGACTGACTTCAAGTGTCTTCCCAGTGAAGACTTTCTCTGGAGTAATCTTGCCCAATGCCCAATGAGGAGTCCTGTTTTGAATGTAGACAGTTGTGTTGCATGCTTCTGCCCATAGGAATTTTGGCATATCCTGATCATACAGCATGGCCCTAGCTACTTCTACAATAGTCCTGTTTTTCCTTTCTGCCACCCCATTCTGCTCCGAATTGTAGGGAGTTGTCCACTCTCTTCTGATGCCCTCCTTAGTGCAATAATCAGTGAAGTCCTTATCGACATATTCTCCACCATTATCTGAGTGCAAGACTTTGATTTTCTTACCTGTTAGATTCTCCACTAGAGCCTTCAACTCCTTGAATCGACAGAAAACCTCATCCTTGGTTTTCGAAAAATAGTTCCAAGTTTTCCTCGAGTGGCCATCAATGAAGGTAAGGAAATACTTGGCACCACTGAGAGCTTTGATGGACATAGGTCCACAAATATCTAAGTGTATCAATCCTAGTACACTCTTGGCCCTGTGGTTGCTCCTAGGAAATGTCGCCTTGGCATACTTTCCTAGAGCGCATCCCCTGCATACATCATCTTGTTCCGTACTCAGATCCGGAACTCCTATTACAATGCTCCTGAGAATTCTCAGAGCTCCATGGTGCAAGTGACCCATCCTTTTGTGCCATAGTTCGTTCAAGTCTTTGTCCCCATGACTGCCTATTAGTGCCATTGGAGATTCTAGTTGTAATCTGTACAACCGATTACTTTTGATCCCGATCTGCACTTTCTTTTTCCAGCTCAGGTGTTTGACGTATACCTTTTCCTTGATGAAGTAGACGTCATAGCCCTTGCCTTGTAGTTGTGACACGGAAAGTAAGTTCATCCCCAATCCTGGCACATGCAGCACATTTGTGGCATGGAACCGCGCTTCCGATTCTATCTAAAAAACTATGGTACCCTTTCCTGGAGTACACTTATCCTTGTTCCCCATGGTAATCTGAAAGTTCATCTTCTCTTCTTGATATTTTGAGAAACACTCCCTAATTCCCGTCATATGCCACGAGGCTCCACTGTCTATGTACCATACTTCTGATGATGCAGCACTAGTCATGCACACCACTTCTTCTTCCAACCTAGAAGCCAACATTGAGAAATCGAAATCTCTCTCTCTTGTGCAATCTTCTGAAAATATGCGTGAGTCCCCTGAGGTGGATGTCTCTGCATCGTGGTCTCGACCCATAACTGATTTTCCCTTTCTGTCCCTGATTACTTGCTTTGATACCATCTGAAAATTCTATCACTGCAGCAACTAATTTACTTTTCCTACTTATTTCATCATAAGTTATTCATGAAATTACTTCAACAAACATTAAAATAAATATTGTTGCAGATATCACATCGTAATGCAGAAACAAAAATATGCACACATTGACACAGTAATTTTGGACTAATGTCCCCAAAAAAACCAAATGTGGGAAAACTACTGCAGCAAGGGAGGATTTTATTATTCAGCAATTTTCTTGTACAACGGGATGCCTAACTGGCTTACCCAGAGATAGACAAACTTCCAGCACTTTCCTAAACCCAACGTAGGCCTTAATGACCTCTGCTACATCCGGAAACCCTCTGCATCAGCCTGAAACCCTCTGCGTCAACCCACTGAGGCTTTGTGCAGCCTCTCTGGGCTTCTGCATCACTCCTGCAGCCTCTACGTGGACGATGCAAGCCCTTCTGGCTCTGCGCAGTCTCTGCTGCCTCTGCGTGGCTTCCTCTGGTTCTGTGTCTACCTCTTCTGCTGCTCCCTGACTGCACTCCAGACCACTGGTTCAATTTCTCAACAAACCCAGCTCCAGAAATTGAACTGACTGGTCTCCCTCAGTGTATTCTCCAAGTTCCCCTCAAGCCTCCTCTTATACTTTTTTTGTTGCCATCTCAACGGCCGAGATTAAGTCCCTAATCAACGGCTAAGATTAGATCTGGTATGATCCATGTCTTTTGGACCATCCTAACACAAATTCATATTAATACACATTAATATTTTATTTTCCCTAAGTCTAAACTTAGGGACTTCATTAAAAATATTAATTATTTTAATATCTCCTTATTTGTTTAGAATCTACCCAAACCCTTTCTGGGTATTGGAAATCTCATGTGCCCCAACCTCTCCACCAAATTTCGTGGCTAGAGCACATCCGACGTTACCCCAAATCAACACATAGGAAATCTCGATTTTGTTTGTGTGGTCCCGCTTCCTGACACCACATACATCACTCCCCTCGGCTCATTATAACCCCTTTTCAGATATTTCCCATCTTGGTCCACATTTGTCCAGTCGATCCACAAGGAGTTAGCCTCCCCTTCCCGTTATCCACACTTTGGGAAGGGCTTGGAAAGATGCCCCGGAGGTTGATGCAACTAAAAAGAAAATAAAAAGCATAATTTGGCCACTCTCAATGGGAAATGTACCATAAAATGCAAAAGATGGCCAGGGCATACAAATTAAGCACATGGGAAAAAGCCAAACATGAGCTCTACCCCCATCATTATGGCCATCACCCTAGTTCTTAAGGCCCTTATATTGAGCCCTGCATCATTAAGGAACCCATGATTGTCCCAATCCCTAGTGAGCAATTAACCGCCCAACCATAAGGGGGTATTCACTGTTATATCATTCACATCATGCTTTCATCCTTTGGAGCTCTGAGCAGTTATAAAAAGAAAAAACAATAAAAGGCAAAAGGCATATGAAGAAGGGTGGAAAAACAAAAGTCGTGGTAACACACGTACCACGGTTACTCCTGCCTACATCTATACACCCAAGCATGGGCCTTACCATAGCTACCCTTGCACTATGGCATGTGGCTTGCAGCCTTCCCCTAACGCCCCACTCTGTTCCATCATTATATCACTTGACACCTGCCACTTGATGGATGTATTATGGACATGTCACTCCCTTAGAGGTTGAAACCACCTAATAGGTTCCTTGGTTAACCTCTTTCCTAAACTTGGAGACACCAATACACTCTAAAGCCCATTATGGAAGGGCATGCCACTATGAAGTGTCCACTTGGTTCCATGATTTTTGTAAGCTCATTTACTCAATTCACTAATGATTTGTTGTACTGGAGGGTGAAGAGATGCATTGGATTTTATACAGGATTGCAGGTTGGTCTGCATCTTGCGGTTCAGTCTCCCTATACAAGGTCCAAGCCCTCTAGAGGATCATCTTAGCATTTGTAGGTTGTGCATTGAGAGCCATGGGCCTCCATTATAGCAGAGAACAAATGCTCATGCCATGAGATCCTTCAGTAGAATCCATTGATCATTCGTCTTCCACCTATTTGATGATGATGATGCACCTAGACCACCTTGCCCAGCCGACTACACACTTGCACCACACACTTGGCAATTGATCCAGGGCCCAAATGGGGTTGTGTCTCACCATGGGAGACAAAGGAAGGGCTTGCATCATTGTTTCAGCCCTTACATATGGGATACAGGCTGGTTCAATCCACTTGGAGACCATGGGGCTGCTTTCATGCCCCCACAGCCACTTGGGAGCACCACTGGTCATTTGCTTGGAGATCAAGAGACCATCCCCATTATCACAATCTTTGGATCCCTTCGACTCATTTTGGCACATATTGGACTCCACTTGGCCTCTCAGTGGCCCTCGTAGCTACTTATCCATCATTTTGGCTCTCTTGAAAGGCTTATTTTTCATGTTTGGAGCTATCTCGGTGGCCTTGTCACCAAGTAATGTTATTTTGCACATTATTTTATTGTTAGGGGCATCATTAGGCAAATAAAACCCTTAGAGGATCATATATATTGATTAGAGGATCATTCTTTTCCTCATCATCACTTGGATTTGTATCTCTCTCTTCTTAAGAATTTCGTTATAGCTATAGATGGACGAATTGTAGAATTATTGATGCATTTTTATGTTTGGATATCTTTTCTTGGTCTTGGAGCTTTAATTTTGCCTCTCTTTGATGATTGCATATATTCGCTATACTTGTAAGTGTTTTTTCATGGTCTTTTTTTCTCTCTTGTATACATGAAAGATGTATGGGATTTTCGCTTATGAAATCTGAAATTTTTCCCGAATTGAATGCGAAATTACGGAAATTTTGATTTTAAGGTATTGCACGTGTTACATTTTTGGGTATAGTGAATGAATGTTCCTAGGGGTAAATTACTCCATAATTTCCTTGAGAAGTCATCAAATTGTTGCAATATGAAGTATAAATTCATCTAGTAACCTAGTAGTTGCTTCTAGGACCATACGAAGTTGCCATAGGACTCCTTGATTGGGTAAAGGCTCTCCAAAAATTGAAAGCACATTGACTCCATTCTCCCAATAGGCTAGGCACTAATCTTATCCTTGGTGATCACCTTAAGGAATATCTTTCCTCACCTCCTCTCCTTCTTTCTAACCCCAACCCCTAGAGGTATCCTAGGCCATCAAGCGAAATATTTTTAAGCCACCCATTTGGAGAGCGAATTGGACTACAACTGCGTAGGGGTTTTCCCTAGGCCCTTGGAAAGTTTCAAGGATTTCGCACGGCTAGATTTGGAATTATCCCAAGACCTAGCTCCAACTTCATTCTTGTCCTTAGGTTTCCATGGTTGGTGGCTTGCTTAAGGGTCATTGCACTAAAAACTCAAGTCAAATTCAATTCCATTGACCCTCTTCTTCTCCCTTGCTTGGTCTAGATATTTTGTTTGAAATTTCGCCCAAAACCGTAGGCCTTGCTTGGGTCCACTTGGGTTTCTTTGTGGTCCTGCATCTTTTTTACTCTTATTTCACAAAGACCATTTTAGAAACCCTCTATCTTAGGAGTCTTAGGTCTAAGACATATCTTGTCAAGCAATATTGCCAAGCCCTAGGTCTATTCTTCCTTTTAAGCCTTTCTTGGAGAGCCCTACACCTTGCTTCTTGAGCAAGTAAGCCTTATCATCTTAGTCTCTCATATGAATCAGCTCTTCAAATCACTGTTTCTCCATCATTGACATATCATTCATAGTGCTTTCCCTTATATCGAGACTCCTCCCATCGGTGAAATTCCGTAAAGAGCAGGGGGCATTGACTGAGGTGACAGTGGGTCTTTGTCCCATTGTTGCCACTTGGTCTAGTAGTTGCCCCTTTAGAACCCCTCCTAGGACCCCTGCTAGATTGAGCGGTAACATTTTTGGCGTCGTTGTCAGGGAGGAAACAAGTCTACCTCCCTTGTGAATCATTAAGGAATTGATTCATTAACGACATTTCAAACATTCCTCTGGTGACTCCATTCATTGTCAAATCCCCTAATTTACTTGAAGGTCACAACATTCCTCCTTTAACTAGGGTTGTTGCAAGAAGGGGAGAAAGAACTCCTTCATCTGTTAGAACTAATCTTCTCCGTGATTTTGAAAAGGTTGGTGATTCAAACCCTAAAATGGCAACCACTTCCAACACCAACCAAAATCAAAACCAAGCCAGGATCCCAAAAAGTAGGAGGCATCTAGCTAGTGTTCTTGGACCCTTGAAGTTGAGTGACAACCCCGAACCTTTTCTTGAAAAATACAATGTTTGGTTGCCCAAGTTCAAAGGGGATGCCACCAAAAGTGCTCATGATCATGTTGATGACTTATATTGGATGATTTCCACCAGGTTTATAGAAGACGATGATAAGATCATGATGCTATTTGCCTTATCTTTTGAAGGACAAGTTCAGGAATGGTATCTTAGTCTCCGTCCAAGAAGCATGGATGACCCTGATCAATTTGAAGAAATCTTTATGAGAAGGTGGTCATCCAATGCCCAAGGGACTTACAATATTGAAAAGTTTTACCACATAAGTAAAGGAAGGGAAGATATTAAAGAATGCATCCAAAATTTTGACAAAGTAATTAGAGACATTCCTGATAACCTTAGACCACTTGATGCCATTATTTTGGATAAATTCACAAAGGTTATGCGTGGTCATCTGACCTATCCATTAAGGGAAAAGAAACCTAGTAATCTTGTTGAGGCCAAAGAGATAGTTATGGAAGTTGAACAAAACTTGAACATTTCCAAAAAGGATATATTTGAGCGACTCATTGCACACTTTTTATAAAAGTTCCAAGGAAGCAGACATGCCCAAATTTTTTCAAAGGATCATATCATCAATCAGCAGTTTATTGAGTCTTTGTAAACCCATTTTGCAAATTTGTAATGTAAATGATGCTAGTAAGACTGTGTATGTATGTAGCAACCTACATAAGCCTATTATTTCGACAAAAAATTCATCGTAGGAGGTTTTTCTTCTCACTGATTCATTTGTGTTTCTAAACATGGGCAGTCGCAAAGTTTTTCCCTCCAACCTCACCCCAAAGCTAAGGTGGAATTTTCGTCAAAGTTTTAAGTGAGTCCTAGTTTTTTAGTCGAGTCTTATGTTAAAGTGACTTGGAACACAATTTAAGCTAATTGGCTAGATTATTTTATTACAAATCACTTGGTGTCTACTAGATCATATATATTTGCAAAATTGGTTATGTAATTTTTGTCTATACGAAGGAGTGTTTCCCCTTTTGAGGGTTGAA